>QEPC01006282.1:7161416-7175076 GCA_003113815.1 Sphenodon punctatus
GGGGGGGGGGGGGGGGGAGGTTGTATCTCACAAAGTTAGGGGGTGGGGAATAGCAATACCCTGTCCCCCATTAAATTTTCAGGTAATCATCAGGGAACTGGGATAGGGGGAAAGGAAGGGACTTCATTTCTTCTGCACAGGAAAGCATGAGTATTTGAGGGAGCTGCAGCTTGTTACCTGGCAATCATGCTCCCCACCCTCAGCTCAGCCCCAGCCGCAAGGAGAGTTCTCAACCATCCCCACCTCTTCCCTGGGATTCGCTGAGCCAGGAGTACTTGGCCTCCCGTATGTCACCACCACCCAGTCTCGCCCACAAGTTTGGGGGAAGTTATGCCTTTGGAAGCCGAAGTTTTAAATTTACTTCATTACCTCAAAGTAAAAGTTACCTGTGGTATTTTATCTCAAGAGTGTTAACAACAATAAGGTAAAACCCTACCTTTTTAAAAACAAAAAATGTTAAGAGTTTTGTTTGCTCACTCATTTGTGAACCCACGTGTGCACACTACATCCCCCACCCCCAAATCATCACCTCCCCAAAAACCACATACAAACATAGCAGTGCAGGCGTGCAGCCAATTCTAAATAAATTAGGCCTCAGCCTTGGAGGCTCTCCGCAGCAGCAGCACCCCTCACTCGCAGTCTCTCCCCTTGGCTCAGCAATCACAGACATGGGAGCAGGAGGGCCACACACCTGACTATACATTGTCTCAGCAGAACGCGCTGGTGTGCTCAGTGCTGGGTCATGACTTGGTCCCACACGTGCGTGGCTGGAGAAGAGGGAAGCCCAAATGCTCCTGTGCCTGCTCTCTCACACAGTCTCACAGCCGGTTCCTCCTCCCCTCCCCAATGCTCGCAACATTCAGCAACTCCCCCTGACGCTGCAGTTCGCTTAGCCCTGCGCTCTACTGATCTGCCTGGGCAGCTACTACTGCCGCCCAGACGTAGTTTAAAATAGATCAGTTTCCCCCACCATAGGCTCTCAGCCAGCTCTGCCTCCAGTGGCTAACTTTAATTACTACTTCTCCTCATGCAGACGGTATGGATGGAGCACCCAGCTGCCCATACCGCAACTGTACTTTTTTGGATCTTAAAAGTTTTCTCTCTTTGGGGGGGTGAGTCCTGGCCTGGCTCCCTGGTAGTCACATTGCCGCATGGCTCCGCCTCCATCCACAGAGTCCACTCCCCCCGACACCGAGTCTCTCCAGCTCTGGCTACTCTGCTGCTGCGCAGTCTGTTAAACCTGGGAGTGTGGCACAAAACTTGAGCTGCTTTGAAGTGGTGTGGGAGCGCCGTATCCTGCTACTACAGAATGGGGCCAGGCCAGGCCAGGCCGTGGGTCTGAATAGAGTCCTAGAGAATCCAGGACTGTCCTGAAGGCAGTAGGGAGCTTGGGACTAGGCAGGGAAATGCCCCCAACGCCCATGGCGGCACACTGTGCTTGCCCCTAACCTGCAGAGGAAGAAGACTGGAGCTGAAAGACCAAGGCAAGGTGTGGGTGCATGGAGACTAAGTTGTAAGCAAGAGAGATTGTACAACTTACAACTGTCTTTACTGCTTACATGGCGCATAAGTTAAGGTGGGAGCCTTAACTTAGCTCACAGTCACCAACATGAAAAAAATAGGCTGACGTTGGTGGGACTTTCCAGGAATTTAAAAAACACTCCCCCACTCTATCAACTCGCTCCTAGGCTTCACAGGGGTACCAGTGGCTGCTTCAGGTTTCCTATAGCAACAAATATCCTTACAGCACTCTTTGATAGAAGGACCAGGGCCTGCTAAGCAAGATTGGATCTATTGCCACCAGAATAATTTAAGGAATTCCCTGAATTCTGGACTCCAGTTTTCCGGAAATTGATTCATTATGTTATACTGAACAAGGTTTTCCACAAGATTGGAAGCAGAATATAGTAGTGCCTATACTTAAGAAAGGCAAACGGAACAATCTAGATTGTTACTGTCCCATAAGTTTAATTAGCATTCCATCCAAGATCTAGGGCTGCCACCTGTTGTATCATGTGAACGGCTGGATTAATGAAACGGATGTCATATGAGAAGAACAAGCAGGGTTTAGAGCTGGGCGCTCTTGTATGCATCAATGTTTCACGTTATATTATTTAGCCCAAACGTACGTGAACAAGACAGCTAAATGCTGCATTCAATTCGATACTGTAGATAGATCTGTTTTGTGGAAGAAGTTGTGGGATTTTGGAATGGATTCTAATTTACTCCAGTTGATTAGAGAGTATTATGAAGATACCGCTGCACAGCTTCACTTCGGTGCGAAATGTGAGCTTTCCAGCCCTTTTCCAGTATTCAGAAGTGTCCGCCAGGGTTGTGTATTGAGTATTGACCCCATGTCTTTTCAATTTATTCCTTAACAATTTAGTCCGCTGGCTCGGGAAAAGAGACTGTCATGCTTCTAGACTGCTCCAAAATGCTGTTCCTGTACTGCTGTATGCAGATGACACAGTACTATTGTCTTGCACCAAAATTGGTTTGCAAAGATTGTTAACCGATTTTAATTCTTTTTGCAACAACAATAAGCTCGAAATCAATATCAATAAGACCAAGATAATGATATTTGGTAATAAGCAGAGGAAGAAATGGTATCTAGATAGGAAACCTCTGGAAGTAGTTAACACCTTTAGTTATTTGGGCATGACGTTTGCAGCCTCCCTTAGTTGGGAGCACTGTGCTAAGAAAATTAAAATAAAAGCAGCACAGGCTACAAGAAGAATTAATGCTTTTTATAACAGATTTTGAAGGAGACCACTGGCAGAGCATTAAAAGCTGCCAAGGCTAAAACTGAAGCAGTACTGCTTTATGGGGCAGAGATCTGGGGTGGTAGCGAAAAAGCAGGCAAGATTGTTGAAGAGGCGCAAACGGCTTTCTTAAGGAAGCTTCTTGCGGTCCATTCTGGAACTCCAGCCCCTATGGTAAGGTAAACAGGGATGGTGAATATTCAGACTAAAGCTAGGTTATCTATGCTCCATTATTGGATCAAAATACAGGCCCTACTGCCTGGAGGACTCCCTAAGCAAGTACTTCTTGAGGCTGAGGGAGGACAGGTCATAGTATTTCCTTGGCTGAGGGCCGCTAAGATCTGGTTAGTCTATTCAGGCCTGAGAGAAATTTGCGTGCACTGCACTCCGATCGGATATCCCCTTGCTCAACGAGATCACTTATAGATGAGAGATTGGTGGATCTCTCTAACCAAGAGAATGTGGCTTGTTTGAGGACTCTTAAATGTGCACCTCTATATTTTTCCTTTCATGGTTATCTTGGCTTGATAAGTTATTTCACACATGGGGAAATCCTCACCAAACTGAGGTTTAACCAAGTGGGGACGTATGCGCAAAAGGAGCATGAGAGAAGATTCCCTCTATGATTTAAGGCTCTGCCACTGCACAGTAGGTGGAGTGGATGACCCGATGCATTTTTTGTGGTCTTGTGCCAAGACAAACGAGCAGCGAGAGAAATATCCGACCCCTCACACCAAACACCTCAAAGCCTTTACAAATTTAGAAAAGACTTCATGGATCTTGCAGAGCAATTCTAAAAAGGTACTACATGACTTGGCATGCTATACGATCGCAGCCCATAATCAGCAATAAAAGAACTAAATGACCCTACTAGGTGTCTGACAATGATGCTGTGCATTAATGTATTGGCTCCTTTTGAATCCTTATTTAAGTCAAAGTAGGAATGAAATTTTCCAACTGGGAGAAAGGCTTAGGCTTAGTGGTGGGTAAATTGATTTATAACTTAGTTAGGGGTAAAGATTTTTGTTCAGGGGTGTAATTGTCTGCCTTACAGCTCCGCATAGGAACTAAGACATTATATATACGATGTTGGTTGTACCCAGCAGAAGGTTTTGGTTCAGGGATAAGAATTGTTTGCTTCATAGCTCTGCCTAGGAGAAAAAAGCTGGTTAGGGGCATAAGTGTCTGCTATATCGCAGTGTATAGGATGAAAGACCTTGTGCAAAGATGCAAACTGTATTATATACATTGCTATTGCATTTTATTATCAAATTAGTTTGGTTTGGTTTTGGCTTAAGCCGATAAAATAATAATAATAATATTAACAAAAGAACTGCCTTTAGAAGCAGAAACTGCCATGGGCCACTTTGAAAATTAGTACAAGCTCTGCAGGCTAGACAGGAGTTGGGATAGGTGGGTCCCAAGCAGGGATGTATGCCATGGACTAGGAGTGGGACTATTGGTATCAGATTAATCCGATAATACCGATAATTGTCCATATCATTAATCCGATAATACCGATAATTGTCGGTATTGGTATATCGGTTTTTTAACATTGCCGATGTCTCGGTTCTTTAACATTGTGGCCATTGTTAATGGCATCGATTTTAAAAATCCAAGAGAAACCGGCAATGTTAAAAAACCAATATACCAATAAATCCGATTTTGGATTAATCCGATACCGATAAAACCAGTAACCAATAATTCGCCTCAAGTCCCACCCCTACCACAGACCCATTCTCTATCCTGGAGTGCCCTAGCCTGCAGCATCTCTACCTCCCCTCCTCTGAGCTCAATACTTCAGGACTTGGGGGTTGGGACTAAATCCATGGGCCTAATTCAAGAACTGGATGGATTTGGCCCACAGGCAATGGGTTCCCTGCCCACACTTTAGAGTAACGCCATCTAACCTCAATGGAAACAAGTGGGGGTCATTAAATAACCGACTATGGTGTGAAATTACCACCTCACGAGGCAGAGTATGGGTACCCCATTACAGCTGCTCCTCAAGTTACCATCTCAGAAATATTCTGCAAACCTTGTGAGTGGCAGCCTAGAATGAAGAGGGAGGCAAGAGCTTTGCAAGTCTTGACTCCAGAGAAGCTAAATCTGTCACGATGGCTGCATCCTTGAAGACGTGCCTCTGTTAACCCAACGTGGCTCAATATTATCTACTGGGTGTGGGACCCCAATCGTGCTAGCCACTACGCAAACAAGTAAAGAGGCTGCTTACAATTAGACAAAATGGCAGGCACAAGAGGAAAACGACGGACCGGTCATATCTCCTGAATCCTACACCCAGGGCCTAATCCATGAAGACATGCTTCTGGACCCCTTTAAGAGTGTTGTTCTAGCCAACTATGTACCTCAGGGCAAGCTCCATCATTGCTTTGTTATTTATATCCCACCCTATCTCAAGGGCACAGGAAAGGCATGGCAGCCATCTAGAACAATAATACAAAGTATAAAAAGCATGCAAAATAGATATGGAATATCTATAATTGTATATATAAGCCTAAAGACCAAATCTACACAATGTAGAGGCAACTGCTTCTGTCAGAAGAAATATTCAGAATGCATCTGTATAAAGAGGCATACAATTCTCCCAGCTGTAGAGCCCCAGTATAGCATTCTCCCACTTCTAATGTGCTGGCATGGTTGGAAGCACAACAGCTAGGCAGACACTTAAGAGGAGGAGACACTTCTAGGACACTCCATGCAAAACTATTTCAGAGCACCCTGGTATCTCTCAAGCTGGCCTAGAGAGATCAATTTTAACTTCATATCCTGCACAGCATGTGCACACTTCTCTCAAGATAAATACATCGGTGCAGATGTTATTACTCTACAATCCTCCTGCTCCTGTACCATTCAAGAGCTCAGCAGGCTCTTGTTTCAGGGGCTGTCTCTATTGCATGCTTCCTGTGGATGCAGCATGTGGAAATTAAAGCAGAAGCCCAACTGAGCTGCTGATTAAGTGGCTCATGTTGGCATTGGTGTAACAAACCATTTGCTGCTCACGTGGGAGATCAATTTCAATAAGCAGCAGCAAGCTTCACTATCTTCCCATTCACCAGGGATCACAGGACACTCATGTATTATTTAGCACTTTCAAATATTCTGATAGTCACAGGACAACAATAAGTGACCCAAGCCTCAGCAGCTTAGCCACCAAGGTCATCCCATCCTGGGGCCACCAAGATAGGCTGCACAGTCTCCCCAGTGCTGGGCATCAAGGCGATTTCAAAGCTTTTCATATTTCAGGGTGGAGGAGTTAAGTTTGTGCGAGAGGGAGGATTGTCTTGTATTTAAGCCACTGGGCCTCAGGAGATCTGCTTTCAATCCCCATCACTGCCACAGACTCATGTGACATTGGGCAAGGCAGTTCACTTACCATCTTTATTGGAAATGAAGCTTTTTTAATTTTATTTTATTTTTACTGGAAATAAAGCTTTGACTATAGGTGTCGAGTTACTGTGCAGACCGGACAGTGTCTTCTGGAGACATATACACATCTTAGAATCCTAGAATGTCAGAGCTGGAAGGAACTCAAGGGCCATCTAGTCCAACTCTCTGCTTGGATGCAAGATGACTACAGCTACAATATCCCTGACAAATGGCTGGCCAGTCGTTTTTGGAAAACCTCCAGTGGCAGAGAGCCTACAACCTCCCTAGCAACTTGTTCGATTGCCAAACAGCTCTTACTGTTAGGAAATTATTTCTGATATCTAAACAAAATCTGCCTGTAATTTGAGCCCATTGTTTCGAATCCTACCCTCTGTAGCAATAAGAACAATTCCTTGCCAGCATCTTGGGGGCCGCACTTTAGATATTTGAAGGCTGCTGTCGTGTCTCCCCTTAATCTTCCCTTTGTTAGACTAAACATACCCAGTTCCTTCAACCTTGCCTCATAAGACTTACTTTCCAGACCTTTGAATTCGCTCTAATTTGTCAATGTCCTTCTTAAGTTTTCAGGCAGCGGCAGCTGGTTGAAACTTAAATGCACAGCCACACTCCATTATAAACAGGGGACTGCTGAAGCCCCGATTTTGAGGAAACCGCTTCAGCTACATTGCTGAAAATTTATCCATGGCTATAAGTTGTGAGGACCATCATATGCACAAAGCTTGATGAAGTTCCATCAGGAAAATAAAATGTTATGACTGTTTAAATGTTAATTGGTTGTGGTCAAAATGCACGAGCATCCTCACGATTTTGAATCATCATTATCTCCTCCCCCTGGATGAGTTGAGCCCCCAAACTTCACAAGCTTGGAGCATGAGATCAACAATAACTGCTTCTGAAATATGATAGTAATAGATGCAGCCAAAACCAATTATTAAATTAAAAAATCGGTTCTGCAGGCTCACGCATGCGCGCACATGAGGGCAATAAACACAGCTCGGTTCTGCAGCCTCGCACATGCTCAGCTGTGGAGCTGCTGACCTGAAAGGTACGTGACTCAACTTTAAAAATCACGCAAATTTATGAGAAGGCAGCTCCGTCACAAAGACTTTACACTCCAGTCAGTTCCCAGAGAAGGCAGAGGAGCGGAGCCAGGAAGCGGGGCGCTGTGTAACAGACATGGAACTGACTGGAGTGTAAAGTGTGTGTGACGGAGCTGGCTTCTGAAAGAGACGTGATTTTCAATAGTAGGGTTTAAAATCTACTTTT
Source organism: Sphenodon punctatus (assembly GCA_003113815.1). Classification (NCBI taxonomy): domain Eukaryota; kingdom Metazoa; phylum Chordata; class Lepidosauria; order Sphenodontia; family Sphenodontidae; genus Sphenodon; species Sphenodon punctatus. The sequence goes on from QEPC01006282.1 coordinate 7,168,853, forward strand.
TACAATCACGTCTCTTTCAGAAGCCAGGTATCTTTCACGTATCTTTCAAAAGAAAGGTGGTTCTTTGCAGAATAGCTGCCCAGGTTTTTGCAAGAGGAGAACATGATCTTTTCTTAGGGCACTCTTTCTTTCCAGGTTTCACACAGGGTGTAGCAGCACCCAGAAGGTAGGAACAAGAATGCCTGGCAAGGGCAGCAGTAGCCGCCGCCGCCTGCCCCGGGTGGATTACGGGTTGGGGGGGTGGGATTGGTGCGGAGCCAGTCCGTGCCCGGCCGTTACCCCGAGGCCATTGTCTTTATCCTGTCTCTTATACACATCTAGATGTGTATAAGAGTGCTCCTCAGCTCGGTGCGGAGGGGTAAAAGGAGGAGACCCGGAGGGGCAGTCATTCTCTTGCTTCCCCTTCCTAAGTGCCCCCCCCCCCTAGGAAAATTACATGATTTTAAGAAGTACAGTCACTTAGCTTTCCTTAACACACAGCATAAGGAAGAGATGCAGCTAATTAATGACTGAACTTTTATGCCATCCCTCTCCTGCACTCTCCCTTCTAGTGCTGCAACAGCAGCAGCAGGACACCCGATTGGGCTGGGAGATAAAGCTGTTGGTTTACAAACAACTCCTCCGCATGTGCTGATCAGAAGGTTGTAGTAACAAAGGTTCTTCGAGATGGCTCCCAACATTCTCACAACTGGGTTCTGCATGCTCACCATACTAAAATAATAGACCACATGATGGTCTTGAGCTCCTCTAGTATAAAAAGCGCTCTCCCCCTCAGAATGACAGATCAGGGCTGGCTGGGGGTGAGGTCGGGGCTGGCAGGGGGGTGAGATTGGGAGATCACCCCCACAACGCCCGCGCTCCCCCCCTGCTACATCCCCCGGCCCTGACCTGAGACCTCCCCCAACGCCCGTGCCCCCCCTCACTACATACTCCCGGCCCCGACCTGAGACATTTACATGTATACAAATTTAATATAATTAATACAATAAAGTGTGAGTGTACATAACATTATACAATTCGTTCTACGCAATGCAGTTGTGTACAGACTTAATGCACTGTGAAAAAGTTGTATGTTGTCAAATTATGATAAGAAATTCATGTTTAATAATGGGAAAATGTGAAAGTTTAGTTATTGATGAAAATGAATATAAGTATGTATGGTAAGGAATTTATATTACATGTATGTTGATGATTGACCAATATTTAATATTTTACCAATTTTGAAAAAATTTCAATCTTTTTTGGCATTCATGTTTTGTTGCAATGTATGGAGTTGAAGGTTTTTTGAATTGTAATTGTCCAGATTTTATTTTTATTTGAAGAAAACTTTTGTGCATTTAAAGTTTTTTTAAACTGTTAATGTTTTTGTTTTGGTTAATTAGTCTATATGTTCATGTTTATTTATATTGTTATTGCTGATTTTAAATTGTATTTTATTGTATTGTTTTTATTGTAGGAAGCCGCCTTGGGCTGTTTGCAGGAGGGGCAGGGTATAAATTTATAAAATAAATAAATAAATATTATTTCAAAATAGGTTCAAGTTATTTCATGCTGAACTTCGGATTCCTCCCTATTCGAGTACTTCGCTCCTCTCCCATTCCCTCCCTCATCCTCCCACACCTCCGCTGCTCCCCCACCTGCCTTCGTCCCCTCCCTCGCTGCCCCGCACGCTTGGAACTCCCTCCCTGCCCTCGTCCGCCTTGCCCCCACCCTCCACACCTTCAAGTCCCTCCGCAAAACCCACCTCTTCCGCTCTGCCTTTCCTAACTCCTTCTAAACATCCCCACCCGGGATTATCCCCTACCTGTCATCTGTAAACTCCCATTTACTGTAACCAAGCCAAGAATGTGCACCTGAGTTCTTGCATCCTCATGAATGTTGCATCCCTTGTCTCTCCCTCTGTTCCCCCCTTCCCTGTCTCCCCTCCCCCTGTCTTTAGATTGTAAGCTCTCGGGCAGGGGCCGTGTCTATTTTATTCTCTGTAAAGCACCAGGTACACTTCTGGTGCTATATATAAATGCTTTATTAATAATAAATAACAATGGACAAGTTCAGCTAATGTGTTTTATAAATCTATTAAAGAAACAAAAATTATGGAAAGGAACAATCCTTTTTTAAACATCCCACAAAATAGCAAGCTTAAAATCCTACTGTACCATTTCATTTAAAAAACAAATCAAAATAAAAAACCGAGTTCCTTTGAGCATTCTGGGCTATCAGCTAGCATTAGGGAAAAACTGTCCTCAGGACAACCGGAAACAGGAGTTAAGAGCACGATCCTAAACTCGCAAGTAAATATACCAAAGATGCAATCTATGCTTGCCTTGTCTGCTCTCAGCGGGACATAAATTTAGTTTTAAAAGTCTTTGTTCACCCCTTCTGACAGACTTTATGGCCACTATTCCTTTTTGTGTCTTTTATGTAGAGCCTTTCATACCAAGATAGGGCTGAGCAAGCAGAAGATGGAGTTGACATCTGTAGGGAATTGGTTTTTAGCCTTCAATACATGATAAAGGTTTCTCTGAACTACTCTTGAGCTTATCAGGGCCCATCTTCCATGTCAACCAGGAAATAACCCTCTCCAACTGCTGCCCATCTCCTACATCCAACAAAGAAAGGTTTTAGCACACCAAGGGTGTAATAGTCAAAGCCCTTCTCTTCAGTTTACATTAAGCTCATTCTTCAGAGTTTAGCGTCCTTATTTGTGGACTGGAAGGGTTCTAGAACAGATGAGAAGGTATCAGAATCCACCATAAGCAGGGACCCATGTTCACTGCATTTTCCAAGGACAACACTGGAGAGAACACAGTGAACACAGGTCCCTGACCGTACATAGGTCTCTTGGTCAGAGAAGGTAGGAGTTACGTGGGAGTCCTGAAATACCTTTACGTGGCATTATCTGTAGGAGGGTGCAGAGCACTCTAGTTTGAGTTGGGAAGCTAACAGCAGGAGCGGGGAGGGAAAGTTTCCCTTCCTGTAAATGGAAGCCTTGGGACAGTACATTTAAAAACAAGGGAAGAATCCCAAGGCAGGATTGCTAGAGAGAGTACTGCCATGGGATTCTTGCTAGAGAGAGAGTTCTCCCAGACCCAACTCCTCATTCAATCCAGTCTTCTGAGTAAACTCAGTCAGAGCCCGATTCGTGGATATGTTCATTTCTCCCTGCCCCACGTCATGCAATGCATCCTAGTGATTCTCATTGAATCAGGATTGTGCATGCTCATTAAAAGCTGCTTCCTTTGAGTAGCTCCTAGTTCCCCTTCCTTCAGCCGGTGCTGAGTAAATATCATGTGAGGAAAAGCTTCCTGAGCCTTTGCCCACTTTTTCACAGTGCTGGGAAACTCCTCCCTCCAGTTTAGGCCGAAAAGGAGAAGGGCTTTAGACAGAGGGGCAGTTTCTTTACAGATTACAAAGCTGCAGCATCCGTCCTAGAAGGTGAAAACTCTGGTTCTACTCCCAGCGAGCGACTTATCTACTTAGTCAAGTCGTTGCACAGGTGCTGCTCTAGAAGAGTAATGGGTTCTTTACAACACCCACGTCAGAGTGACGGATGCCCAGCCAAAGCCGGTGAAATCAGCAGAGTCAACTTTGGCTCCAGTCTGGAGCGGATTTAGTACCTGTGCATTTCTCTGCCAAGGAAGCAACGCTCTCTCCTCACTGCAGTGGGGCAGGCTGTGCGCCTTAAGGGAACTGGCACATACGCTTTAAAAGAAAAGAGGATGGCTCCCCCTGCTGACGGATATTTATACGAAGCTGTTAAATGGTAAAGAATAGTTCCATATAAAGGCTGGAAAGATGCAAAGGAAGATGGGACATGCAGGCCTAGTACTGGGAGGCATAAGAACCTAGCTTCATTCACACAAAACATCCTGAACTACTGCTGAAGATGTGGAAACCCTTTCTCTGCTCCATTCAGCACTCTATGAATCAATAAAATCCTCACTGGGCAGCGCCACCTATGCAAGAACTATACCATGGAACTATATAGAATGGCCTTGGGGTAGAGTGCAGGGTCTCTAGGGGAATTTTATATACATCCATTTTAATGGGCTTTATGTTGTAATCCATCCTGAGCAGGCAAGCGGGTGCTCAGTAGGGAAGGATATATGAATATACATTTTAAAACTTTATATTTATCCATTTATAAAAGATTTCCATCCCACCCCTCCTGCCGACAGGGCAGCCCGGGCCAGCAAACAACAAATTACAAAAGTTTAAAAATCCCATATGTAGGGAGAAACCCCCGCCAAACGCCTGGCGGAACAGCCAGGTCTTACATAAACATTGAAATGACAGGAGAGTGGGGGCCAACCGAGCCTCCTCTGGGAACGAATTTCACAGCACAGGGGCAGCCACCGAAAAAGATCTAACATCGGTGCCCACCCGCCTCGCCTGGGGAACCTCCAAAAAGGCCCCCACAGACGATCTCAGGGGTCACACGGGCCACACATGGGGAGTGAGGCGGTCCCGCAGATCTATATATGTAGATCAATATAGCATCTCTCTATATAGTTATTATATATAATTATAGCATAACACTATAATCGCCCTAACTCCACCTCCCCTAAAGAAGCTGCCTACTCTCTACTTATACAGTGGCACTTTACAGGCACTTAGGAGACTGTAAGAGTGATCATAAGTTCCTCAAGCGTGATATCCTCCCTTCCTGTCATCATATGGTCTGTCAAAGTGACTGATTGAGACATCTTTCAGGCCGGTCATGGGCTGAGATTAAGTCCCTGTCAGGATTTGTTAGCAGGCCACATTAAAGGAGATCATCATATTGAAATCTTGTACCATTTATATTTTGTAACATTTCCATCTTATTATATTATTATTATAAGTTTTTATATAGCGCCAGCAATGTATCTGCTGAAGAAACCATCGTTGGATGTGGACGCACTCGCCAGCTACCGACCGGTCTCTAACCTTCCCTTTTTAGGGAAGGTTATTGAGCAGGCGGTAGCAATCCAGCGCCAGGCGCATCTGGACCACATCGGTTTTCTAGACCCTTTTCAATCTGGGTTCCATCCCGGCTATGGCACCGAGACAGCGTTGGTGGCCTTGGTCGACGATCTCCGCCGGGAGATGGACGCAGGATGTTCTACATTTCTTATCCTGCTAGATCTCAGCCGCTTTTGATACCGTGGACCATGGGCTGCTGTTGAGATGGCTGCGTGACCTGGGGGGTCTGGACGGGACTGTTCTTGAATGGTTCCGCTCATTCCTCTCGGGAAGAAGCCAGTGGGTGGTGTTGGGAGCTGAAACATCTTGCCCCCACGCCTTGTCCTGCGGCATTCCGCAGGGTTCCATTCTGTCTCCACTATTATTTAATGTGTATATGCAGCCCTTGGGGGAGACCGTGAGAGGGTTCGGGGTGCGATGTCACCAATATGCTGGTGATACCCAGCTGTACCTCTCTTTTTCAACTGACCCAGACCCTGCTGTCTCATTGCTATCCCAGTGTTTGGAGGCCGTGGCGGAGTGGATGTGGCAGAGCAGACTGAAGCTCAACCCCAAAAAGATGGAGGTGATGGTGGTGGGGAGGGCGAGGGAGGTGTCAGCCCCCCTGATAGGGGGGGCTCGCCCTCCTATAACTCAGCAGGTTCGGAGTCTGGGGGTGGTGCTGGATGCGGATCTCCGCCTGGATCGACAGGTGGAGGCGATGGCGAAGGCCACCTTCCGCCAGTTGTATCTGGTGCGGAGGCTGCGTTCATATATCTCCAGGCCGGACGTGGCCTCCCTCATCCATGCCTTTGTCACCTCGAGGCTGGATTACTGCAACACGCTCTACGTTGGGCTGCCCTTGTTCCTGGTTTGGAGGCTGCAGCTAGTGCAGAATGCAGCGGCCCGTCTGACGGGGACAGGTCGTCGGGAGCATATAACACCTGAGCTCCAGACTCTGCACTGGTTGCCAATAGCGTGCCGAGCCAGGTTCAAGGTATTGGTAATGATCTATAAGTCCCTTCACGGTCTTGGCTCCTAGTACTTCAGGGACTGCCTCGCCCTCCGCACCCCGGAGTGGCTCCTTCGGTGTGCCGGGGGTGCCTTCTTGGAGGTCCCCCGGGTTAAGCGGGGGGCCACAATGGAGAGGGCATTCTCGGTGGCCGGGCTGCATCTTTGGAATTCCCTCCCAGAGGAAGCTCGCCTGGCCCCAAGCCTTTTAACATTCCGGCAGGCTTGTAAAATCTGGCCGTTTGCCCATGTCTTTGGGGGGGGGGGGG
>QEPC01006282.1:7177315-7203081 GCA_003113815.1 Sphenodon punctatus
GGGGGGGGGGGGGCTTTTTAGCTCTTCCCTGCCCTTATTTTATTTTTATTTATTCTCCTGCCCTTGTGTGTTCTTAAATTGTTGATGTTTTAAAAACTGTTTTTATGAATGTTTTTTAGTTGTACATCACCCTGGAATGCCGTAGGCATATGGGGCGACTCATAAATGTATAATAATAATAATTTACAGAGAATAAGATAGACACGGTCCCTGCCCGAGAGCTTACAATCTAAAGACAGGGGTAGGGGAGACAGGGAAGGGGGAACCAGAGGGAGAGACAAGGGATGCAACATTCATGAGGATGCAAGAACACAGGTACATGTTCTTGGCTTGGTTAGAGTACATTGGGAGTTTGCAGATAACAGGTGGGGGATAATCCCGGAAGGGGATGATTAGCAGGAGTTAGGAAGGACAGAGCGGAAGAGGTGGGTTTTGAGGAGGGACTTGAAGGTGTGGAATGTGGGGCCAAGGCGGACGTGGGCAGGGAGGGAGTTCAGGCATGCGGGGCAGCGAGGGAGAAGGGATTAAGGCAGTTGGGTGAGCAGGGGAGGCATGGGAGGGTGAGGGAAGAGGAGCGGAGTGCTCGAACAGTGGTTTGGAGGGAGAGCAGGGCAGAGAGGTGGGGGGAGTGAGGTTGTGAAGGGCTTTGTAGGTGAAGACAAAGAGATTGTGCAGAATATGCTCAGGAAAAGGGAGCCAGTGGAGAGAGGAGCGGCTGCACATAGTCAAAGTGACGGGCTAGGTGGATGATCCTGGCAGCAGAGTTTTGAACAGATATAAGGAAAAAAAGGTGAGAGCGGGGAAGGCCAGTGAGGAGGAGGTTACAATAGTCAGGGGGCGAGATGACTAGGGCATGGATGAGAGTTTTGGCAGAGGAGACAGACAGAAAAGGGCGGAATTTAGCAATGTTGTGGAGGGAGAAGCGGCAGGATTTGGCCACAGAGTCAATGTAGGGTTTGAAGCTAAGGTGCCAGTTGAAGATGAAGCCCAAGCTGCAGGCTTGGGGGACGGGAAGGATGGAGACCCTGTCAATGGCAATTGACAGGGAAGAGGGAGAGCAAGAATTGGGAGGGAAGATCAAGAGTTCAGTTTTCGCCATGATCAGTTTGAGTTGGCGTTGAGACATCCAGACGGAGATATCAGAGAGACAGTTGGTGAGACAAGCTTGAACAGAGGGGGAGAGGGAAGGAGTGGAAAGAGAGAGTTGAGTGTCATCAGCGTATAGGTGGTATTGGAAACTGTGGGAGGCAATGAGTTTGCCTAGGGATTGGGTGTAGATAGAGAAGAGGAGAGGGCCAAGGACAGAGCCTTGGGGAACCCCAACCAAGAGGGGTAGGGAGGGGAAGGGGGACGAGTTAGGAAGAGATACGCTGGAGTGGTCAGACAGGTAGGGGGAGAACCAGTCGAGGACAGAGTCCCGGAATCCCAGGGAGTGAAGCGATTCAAGCAGGAGTGAGTGGTCAACAGTGTCGAAGGCAGCAGAGAGATCAAGGAGGACAAGAATAGAGTAAAGGTGGTTGGATTTAGCCACAAGAAGATCATTGGTGATATTAGCAAGAGCGGTTTCAGTCGAGTGAAGGGGGCAGAAGCCAGATTGGAGGGGGCCAAGGGAGGAGTTGGCAGAGAGGAGGTCGAGGCAACGGGAGTAGACAACCTGTTCAAGGAGTTTGGTAGCAAAAGGGAGCAAACAGCTGGCCGAACTGCATTTAGCTTTTTATTCTACTAGATCAAGCCAAACTGAGCCTCCTACAAAGGCAAAGATAAGAGCTAAAATCTAAGCCAGAAGAACCAAACTAAACATCGATCTGTGCTGACTTTAGCAGGCAACAGAGAAATAAAAGCAGCTGTAAACAACCACCAACCCTCAGCCAGATTCTGAAGAGAAAGGCCCTTCAGGGCCAAGCACAATTAAGAGCTGCCTCTGGACTGCTATTTATTTATTTATTTACACAATTTATTGTATTTTATATTTTTGTATTTTGTTTTATTACTTATTGTTTGCAGCCCCGAGCTGCCCAATGGTAGCTCGGGGCTGCAAACAATAAGTAATAAAACAAAATACAAAAATATAAAATACAATATAAAATTAATTGTGAAAACCTTCAAAAACAAATGAGGCCCAAATAAATAGATACCCCCATCCCTCCCCCCCCCCCACTACCCGTCCCCCTCACCGAACGCCTGGCAAAACAGCCAGGTTTTACATTGTCTGTGGAAGGCGATCCGAAGAGAAGCGAATCTCTACCGGGAGCGAGTTCCACAGCCATGGCACAGCCACCGAGAACACCCTTTCAAACGTCGCCACCTGAAGCCAACTGCAGGGGCCAATCCAGGACACGGGGGATGAGGCGGTCCCACAGGTAAGTGGGGCCCAGGCCATATAGGGTTTTAAAGGTAATGACCAACACCTTGAATCGGGCACAGAAGACTATAGGCAGCCAGTGCAGAGAGCGGAGCACAAGTGTTATGTGCTCATGACGTCCCATCCCCACCAGGAGGCGGGCCTCCGCATTCTGCACCAGCTGGAGTCTCTGGGTCATCACCAGGGGTAGCCCCACGTACAGCACGTTGCAGTAGTCCAATCTTGAGGTGATGAATGCATGGGCGACTGGCAAGATTGAAGCCCGAGATATTTCACATCCAGCTGCTTATATAGTCCATAGAATCTCTCTCAGACCCAGGAATCATACAGCATACCATATTTTCTGACATGAAGCAAAGTTGTGTCTTGACCCCGCCCTTATTCAATCTGCTTGTGAATGACATTGCACCTCTTTTGGCCCAGCCTCGCTTTTTTCCACCTAAGCTTGCCTCACTTTTTTTAGGTGCCCTCTTGTATGCTGACAATCTCGTTTTGTTATCACAAACCCCTATAGACTTGAAAAGGCAGTTGGCAGCCTTTTCATCATACTGTGCTGCCAACTGCCTTAAGATCAATTACTCCAAGTCTAAAGTCTTGTTTTTTTCCAAGTCACGGTCTATTAGGCATTACAATTGGGTTATTGAGGATTGTTCTCTTGAACAGGTTAAGCTTCTCAAATATTTGGGGATTCGTTTCTAACGGCACATGGAAAGAACACTATAAAATTGCTATCGCAGTTGGGAGAGGTAGTGCTTTTGCTATTCGCAGATTTTTTGTTAGATCTGGGTGACTTGAGATTAAACTTGCTCTGGACGTCTTTAATTCTAAGGTGCGGTCCCAATTTCTTTTTGGTGCCGAGCTCTGGACCCTTCTGGTGTGGGAAAACCTGGACACTATCCAATCCAGGTTTTTGTACGCATGGCTCATGTTCCTAAGGGTACGCCTTTGGCGGCTGTACGTTTAGAACTGGGGAAAAGGAGCTGCAATTCAGTGGCCTGGGCTCACGTATTCTCATTTTGGAATAAAGTAGTTAGATCGGAAGGGACCTTCTGGATTTTTTGAAGGCAGATTCGTACAGCGGTCGGTGGCGCCAGAAAACAGAAGTCCACTTGTTCAAGTTGGGCCTCCCCAGCAATTATCTGCTTGGAAGGGGTGTTCAAGCTGCAGAGTCAGAGTTGCGTCAAAGGTGGACTGATATTTCTTATCAGGAGGAGGTTGCGAGGGTTACAGCTTCCCCGTATCTGGGCATGTTTTTACTGTTACCCAGGAGAAATCTCTCTATGGCCAAATATCTGTCTTATTCTGGTGCCCCTAGGGGGAAGAGCCTATTTTTGGCGGCTAGATGCAATGCCCTTCCTACTCAACTTCTGTAGGGCCGCTAAAGTGGGATTCCTTTTCAGCAGCGATTATGTCCCTATGATAATTCAGAAGTTGAGACCTCGGATCACATTTTATTAAGATGCCGTCTTTATGACAGCATAAGAGTAAAATATCTTTATGGCTTTTTGGCCAAATATCCTGGTGGATCTGATCTTGTCCTCCTCCAAATGGCCTTGTCTGACCATGTAGAGGAGGATACCTTGAATATTATGAATTTCTTTATTCAAGCCATGAATTTGTGGCAAGGGTTCCTTAACTATAAATTCCCGCCTGGTACGGAGTAACCCAGGTGGAGTCATTTATTTGTATCAAACTAATTTAAATTGAACTCAATTATTTAGTACCTTTGGATACATGTATGGGACGCATTGGGATATTCAGTCATTGTGGTATTTTTTTATTTATGGTGGTTTTGTCTGTTTTGATTTGCCTTGCCCAAGTTTTGTTCTTTTTATACTTTGGTTGTATGACACTTATTTATAGATTTCTAGCGGGCTGTATAGCCAAGCAATGACTACGGTCACGCTTAATAAAATAAAATTGAAATTGCAGTCTCTGGGTCGTCACTGGGGGTAGCCCCACGTACAGCGTGTTGCAGTAGTCCAATCTTGAGGTGATGGATGACTGTGGCAAGACTGAAGCCCGAGATATTTCACATCCAGCTGCTTATACAGCCCACAGAATCTCTCTCAGACCCTGGAATCATACAGCATACCACCGATGTTAGATCTTTTTCGGTGGCCGCCCCTGGGCTGTGGAATTTGCTCCTGGAGGAGGCTCGGTTGGCTCCCACTCTCCTACTGTTTCGGCGTATATGTAAGACCTGGCTGTTCTGTCAGGATTTTGGCGAGGGGTAGGGGTGGGGTGAGGGGTTTCCCCCACATTAAATTGTTTTAAATTTTTTTATATTTTTATTGAATGTTGTTCGCTGCCCCGGGCTGCCCTGAGGGCAGGAGGGGCGGGATATACATTTTAAATAAATAAATATTTTCTGACATGAAGCAGCCACGCTGTTAAGCACCTGCAACTTCTCAACCTCATGAATGTATCCTTGTCTCTACTGATGTTTCACCTATACCTATCCCTCATCTCCCTCTTCTCTGTTTCTCTTAGATTTAAGCCCCCTGGGGTAGGAACCTGTCTATAACTATTAGTTGTACAGTGCCAGGCACACTGCTGGCGCTATACAAATAAATAAAACAAAACAAATCAACACAAAAAAACTCCAAACAATAGGGTCATGGATTACTCCTTGGTGTTTGACTTTCCTCCTCCACAAAACCCAAATGCAAGGACTGGGTCCATTCCCCTTAGGCTAGGGGTGGGAAAATGGTTACTTACCAGTAACTCAGTTCTTCAAGAGAGCTCCGTACATTTTTACTCTTGTGCAATGTACGTGGAATAGACTTATGCATTCTGAGATAGGACAATCTTCAATATTCTACCAAAGTCCCAGATTAAAAGTGAGAGGAAGAGATCTCAATTCTCCAGAGATCTCAGTTAGCACAGAGTTCTCAGGAGAAGGCAAGTAACATTGCTCATCGTGCTACACTGGAGGGCGAGCAGTAAGCATCATGCTAGCACTTCAACCTGAGCTGGGAATGTCCCAAAGCCCAAGCTTCACAGTGCTCTCTGACCTGGCCCCGCTCACTATGAAAAGGACCACAGTGAAACAGAGGCCGCCGCTGCCACCACTTCCTATATCGTTAAAAAGGAATATTTTTAAGCAGCACTGGCAAGAGGCTCTAAGCCGACTGCCCTGCAGATCTAAGTCTTTCATTTACACACATGCAGGCTCAATCCAAGCAGTTGGTGATCCATGTGCATTCCTGTGGTGCACAATACCACAGTCCAACTAAGTCCCTTCAAGAACAGTGACACTCACAGATTTTCCAGTCCTTTTGTTTGTTCTTCTCAGTGAGGGAAGATCTTCTCACTTCACTCTGTGGCACTCGCTCTCTCTTCACTGTGGGACGTCCCCATCACTGGTACAGGTGAATTAGGGAGAATTAGCTCCCAGTGGGGATAGTCCCGCCATGGTCCTGTGCCCATATTGCTCTGGTCTCCGCCTGAGAAAGATGTTAACACACTCTGTGGTCTCCCTTCCAAAGGAATAGTCTTGCTGCTTCTGGATGAGGCAGTCCAAAGTCCTGGGTATTTGGGACGTCTCCTGCTCATGATCCCACCCCACCAGTTCATTGCCTACTCCTTTTTCAGAAATTCAGCCTTGGCACTGGTGTCATGAAGGCTCTCCCAGGTTCTCCTTCCAGTTTTCCCTAGCAGCTGGGCATCCTCCTCACCCCAATCCTCCTTTTCCCCACCTTGGAGTTTTGAGGCTTACTTTCAACTTCAGCTCACAGGCCCAGATGTGTTTAGCACTTCTGCCCCACGTTGGCTAGGCCATCAGCTACTCTACTTGGGAATTTTGGCTTACTCCCACTTTCAGCCACACTCTAACCCTTAGACCCCACTGCCCTGGGTAATCCCCTTTGCCTTGGGCCCCCTTGATCAGGCAATTGGCTCCACTTACGGTCTTTGGTTCACACCCTTTTAGCCCCCCTCCACTGGAGACTGAGCAGGCTATTGTCCCCTGCTCCCCTCCAGGAGCACTTGTCTTCCTCACCAGGCCCACACCCTTTGTCAAGCCCACAGCATGCAGGTGGAACTTGCTGGCTTCATCACTAGGCTTCCCTCAGGCCACACCTTGAGTCTTGCTGGTTACTGCCCCTGCCACTCTTGGTTGGGCTGCCCACTAGCTTCAGGTGGGCCACCAGCTGCTCCACCCTTGGCCTGCTCGCACCAGGCCACTTGCTCTCCTTAGCAGCTCCTGCTCCTGGAGTTCTTAAGGCCTTCCTCGCTGGCGTAATAATGCCCTGCCCTCCAGGGCCTTCCTGAACCCCTTTCCCTAGGGAGCGGTCAGGGTTCCCATCCTACTAAATAATCGTATTCCTGCTTGACAGAAAAGATTGTAACTTGCTTTTAGAGATATATTGTGTAGCCTCATATAAAGGCCCATGTGTCTGTAATAATATAAACCAAGAACAAGATTAGTCGACCTAAACCCAACCCATGGGCCTCACATCACAGTGGTAGGAAGATTGCTAACCCAAGAGGAAAGAGATTGTTTGAAGAAAGCTGGTATAAACAAAGCAATATTTAATGCTACGCACATGGCTATTCAAGTGATTCTAAGTGCAGACTTCGTTTGTGTGCTATACTTGAAGAAATGTATGTAATATACTATGAGATTTGATACACTTGGAACCAATGACCATACTTGAAAAATGTATTTGATATGTAACTATCGTACCAAAACTCTGAACACATGTACGGATCCAGTAAGCGGGATTTCTAGAAATAAGTAGATAGACTATGTGTAGGAAATAATTTCTCAGGACTTTCACAAATTCCTAACATATTACCATGTCTTGCAAGATCTGTGATTTACGTCATCCTGTTGCTAACTCATCTTGACCAACTGCACCCAGCATGGAACAAAGAAATGAGAGTGTTTAAACAAAGGCACTTGATGAGAAGATGCTTGTATGCAACTTGCGCAACAGAAAGCACCCAGTGGCCAGCTGCAACAACAACGGAGACTTCTCGGCAGGTATATCTGTTCCATGCCGGAGGGGAAGGAGGAGATGTTCCTGCACAGGGAGAGGCCAACTGATAAGCAGCAGCCATTCAAGCGACCATCACCCCTCTGCACCTGCCTGACGAAAGTGACTGAGAACAGGAAAACAAGGACCAGGAATTGGGGTCACAAAAAATCAGCCAGGACACTATAAAAAGACTAAGCCAAATCCCAGAACTTTGTCACAGTGCTTGAAACCTACTATGGTCCTCGTGGGCTGTGACCCTTTCCGGGACTCCTCCATAGGGGGTCCTACAACTTGACCAGACCCGGCCACCACCTACCTCTTGTTCCTGACAGATGACATCCACCATTTGAACTTGCAAGACATGTAAAACTCTGACTTTGGGTGTGGACTATTTGCTAGCTGAGCTATTCCTGCTGGATCAACAGCTTGATTCTATGCTTTGCTGTGTGCTATAATAAACCTAAGATTTGATTAAGACAAACTTACGTACATATATACTGACTCAAGTGAAACACAGTGTGTGGGTCTCTGGATCCCAGGTGGGAGCTAATTTCTAGCTGACACTACCACCCCAGGAGATAACTTGAGGACAGCAGGGTGAGATACTTCAAGGCTGGGTGGAGCTAACACTCCTTTCTAGGACTGGGCTAACATACCCTCTATATAGCCCCAGCCCGTAACATGTGATCCATCCATATTAGGGCACATGACCTCTACGCCCTGGGCACTGGGCTAACCCCTTCTACCCACTCAAGGAAGGTGAGCAAATGGTGAAGCACTATTATGCTGTGGGCCTGCTTCTGCAACTACTTGTCCACAGTGCTTCGCCACCATTCCCCACAGACCACCATTGGTTTTACCTCCATCCTGAGCGTAAGGACCCAGCTCAACGGGCAAGTGAGTCTCCGTGTTTTGTTCATGCTATCGTATGTCAGATGGTCACTTCTGCGATGTGTCTACTAGGAACTGAACACCAACTCATTTCACAGAGACCCAACCCTAACCAGCTAAAGGACTCTTCTTAAAAGCCTACATGTAAAAGGCTATATAACCCATAACAACTCCCTGAAGCCAACCAGTACTATCACAGCATGTTCCAAAACACAGTGCAATATTTAATTTTACTGCATATTGAACTCCCTCCTCTAGCTCACAGAGACACTTTGCTTAGCTTAATATCTGCCCCATTGAATTATTTCCACAGGTTATAAATGCAGACTCTTAGCATTGTACCCCAGTGCATCTGGGGAGCTGTTTAAATTAGATTTTTATATTTTTACATAGTTTATATTTTACTGGGTTTTTATTTTTGAATATTTTATGTATGGACAGTTTATTCCGTGTTGTTACTCACCCTAGGTCTTTCGGGAAGGGTGGGGTAGAAAGACCAATAAATAAGTATAGTCTAATCAGCCTGGTGCTGCTCAAGGTCAGAGGCAATAGGGTAGGCCCGCACAGGGAAACAACGGAAGATGGACGTTGAGCAAGGCAGGGGGGCTGTGGGGAGAGGGCTAGTAAGAGGACAACAAATAAATATGCTAGTAAGAAAACCTGACTACTTTCAAGCAGTTTTGCTAGTCAGTCTCTTGGATTATATCAATCCTGGAAGGAATTCATACTTTCCAAGGAGCAATACTGAATGTCTGGCAACAGCATGCCTCCTAGGGCAAGGGATTGGTGTGGCTGGAGCAGCTCCTGGACAAGAGTTGTCACATCCTGCCTTAACATGACATTAAAATCAGATGAAGAGGAAGCCACGAAGACCAAGCTTGAACCTGCAGTCTAAACAGCCTCGGCCAAAGGCTATTGCAACAGTTTTAATTTTTTTATTTTTAATGTCAACTAAATTGCCAGACTTAACGTTCAATGTTCTTATGCCAACAACAGATGGCAGCAAATCGCTATTAACTGAGAGGGCAAAGAGCTAGGAGATTGAAAAGACACAACACGGAGGCTGGAGCAGGATAGAACCCCCGTGTGGAGACAGCGAACGAACACACCAGAAATCACACAGAGGTGTGAGCACCACATGATATTAGACAATACCTAAAAGCAAACTATATGCAGCATTCCCCAAACCAAAGTGTGTACAACCAAGCTGCAATATCTCCATGGAGTTTCACCGAGGAAAATTCACCAACAAGCATTCACATCCCTAAAATGGAAGACCAGCAAGGCCCTGCTTCAGTGCTTTACATACAATGTATGAGATCATAAACACCACTTGCTCCCCTCTCACCCGTACACTAAAAAGAAGTTTATAAGTTTCCCAGTTTAGTACTTGTACTAGACAACATAGGTTAAAGAGACAGAGGCCACTACACACATTACAGGGGAAGCAGGGAAACTTCCATGACGGCAATCGCAGCTCTATTTTCACAAGAATTAGGACGTGTGGGAAGGCACTATTCCACTTGTATCCCGCGAGAACTCTCATGCATGACCAGGTCCGTCAATGTAACTGTTACACGGACAGGTGTTTTCGCGGAATAGCACATTCCCACGGGCGCTAATTCCCATGAGAACAGAGCCACAATTGCCATCAAAAAAGTTTTCCTGCCTCCCCGGTGAAAGTGGCCTGAGATACTGGATAGCAACACTATTTTCTGTAGCTACCAAATTAAATATTGGTAGGATGTTGTTTTCAAGATCATGAAAATGGAATGTATGTATAATTTAACTGACAAAAATAAGGCTGTAAGAAGTAAAGGACAAGATTGCAAAGTTCTAAGACATGGGCTCTCAACCTGGGAGTTGTGACCCATGGAAGAGTGAACACCACAGGGGCATAACCAAGGGGGTGAACATTGCAGGGAGGCTATGTCTCCCCATTCATTTCTCTCCTCTGTCTGCTATTGCCTTCCTCCCACCCCGCATTCAAGACACCTTAGTTCTGCCACTGCATTAACAAGTGTTCCAGGTTGTGGCCACCCTGCCCTATGGGTGTTAACGAACGTGACAGGTTTGTTGGAGCCCCACCAGATGTTTGTTCAGGATTGCTCCCAGGTGTGGTAGCATCTAGCTCAGGCTGTGATCCCGGAGGCCTTCAGGAACACAGCCCAGGCTACCATCTGCCCAATCGGGCCAGAGGGGCTATAACATTAATTAGAACCTGCTATGGTCCAGGCTGGATCGGTTCCACCATGGCCTGCTGCCATGGTTGCCTGTCACGGGGGGGGGGGGGGGGGAAGACAGGGCAAGGCTGGTCGACCACGCGTTCATGTGGCTTCCTGCTCTCCTTGGCGGCCCAGTCACCGGCACGTTTGTTGACTGAACGGACCCGATCCTGACCGTGTTTGCCAGTGATTTCCTGGTCCAAACTGTGTTGTGATGGTGGCACTTCACTGCTACTTCTGTTAACACTACAAGTTGCCCAAATGGGAATGGGCACCTGATACAGATTACGGTGAGAAAGAATGCTCCAAGAATTCATTGGTCTAGATTCTACTGTCAGCTGTTGTAGCCTACTTAGAAGTCATAACCTACAACAAGATGGAGACACTGTTTGACTACAAACACTGTCCAACAATTTATGGCAAGATTTTCAAGTTTCACCCAGATGTTAAACAGGGCATGAAATTTCAGATCAAACTCCAGGAGACAAAAAAAAAAGTTTAGTTGACAGACTTTATCCTGATATTAAACCATTCTTGTCCCATTACACCCTGAACCAGTCACCCGTCCCAGTTTTCTGGGCACCAATGGCTCCTAGGCACCTGCAAGTTTCGCACCATGTGCTAAATAAACATTAATTCTAGGAATTAAAATTAATTGTATGTTCTTATAGGAGGCAATGGGGAAGTCATTACAAATTTGCTAATACCTGGCACCGGACTTCCTCAGTGCTTCAGAATAAAGCGGCACAGTATATAGATGAAGGGTTGATATTCAAAGGGAACCTCACTTATTAATTCACCTCAGTCCTCCACCCATGGGAATAACCAAAATAGCCTGAAAGGTTTACTTTACCCTTTCTGAGTAGACGCATATACAGGCTTTCTAAACTGTGCAAGTATAGCATACAGCACAAGTATGTTAGCACAAACTTTGTTCCAAAAGACTAGAAAAATAATGCACATTAGAAGAGTTGGTTAGGAAGAGAACATGTTTTATACCAGACCAACACATCCTTGTTATCACAGCACTACAGAAATTACACATAAAAAGGAAGAAAATGACATAAAACAGTCTGGCTTAATTGAGACGAACCCAGTAGGAACCAATACAGTAATACGAATAAGATCAAACTTTGGCCTACCTCCTTTCCGTAGCAGGTAGATGGGAACAACATAAAGCATCACATGCTGGATGTAATAAATCTCCATCTCAAAGGGGAGCTGAGGGGAAAAGCAAAAATTCATAAGTATTTTTATTTTATGCAGCACACTTTGTAAACATAGAAGTGCACTATCAAGCTACAAATTATACACACGCAGCAAAGGCTGAACTTCTCTTCACACCCATGGAAACACAGCCATTTCTCTTGCAGAAAGCAAAGCTAATTACAGTTTGTCTACAACTTTACTTCATGGGTTAGGAAAGTTACCATGTGCAATCAAAACCACAGGAAAATTTAGGAATAACTAATTATTCATGATGGAATTTTGCACAGGTGTAGAAATGCCATCGGTTGGTTGGTGACTACAAGTACAAAATAATTCCCATTAAAACTCACTCACTATAAGCTACACAGAACAGGACTTGAGGTTGCTACACAATCCACAAATGCTTGAGTCAAACCCTAACAAGAATGGGAAAACAATTAAGCTTTCCAAAGTCACATCAAATAAACTAGCCAATGACATTCCTTCCTTACTGCACCATATATTCTGCTCAACTCAACCACTGCATCTCTCAGGCCACATTCAACTCCATCCATAAAAATCAAACTCTGCCATATTTCCCATCTCGCCTCCAACAGAGTTAGGGTTCTGTGGATGTAGCTGAATTTTTCTGAGTTACGCGAGGGCTGAGAAATGTATTGAGTTGCAACAGAATGTAAGGGATAACCGAAGGGAAAAAAAAAAAAAAAAAGGAAGCCATTAGTTAGATTAGTTGGAAGCGATGGGAGATATTTTTATTCTTCTTCTTCATTATCTAAAGGCTGGCCAGTTGTTCCATGCAGTTCTTGTGAATCAAATTTCCATGTTTTTCCCCATTCCTTTGTAAGCAAGCAATGGATTTGTTGAAAGTTTTTGGATGGTTTTTTTTTGTCGTTGTACCATCTTCTAAAGCAAAACTTCTTATATTGCTATTGTTAACTTTTAAAAATTTTTATTATTTCTTTTCTGCTTGGTGGGACCAATCCCATGCCCCACAGACCGCCTTCCCAGAGCACACATCACCACGTGCAAGCCACGCACCCCCCCAACACAGGGCCTACGGTGCGTGTGCAAACCATGCAATGGTGCGCATGCGTTTACAGCAGCGTACATGCTGGGCATCAGATTGTCCCCAATGTTTTGACTTTTTTAATTCGCAAACACAGCACAGCCCCACTTTTTCATTGTGTAAATCAATTAGGTAACCTACTGTTTGAAAAGAAAACCAAAAGAGAGTCAGAAACAACTTCTAAAATTCAAATATGAACTTTCAAATTCCAGTTCAAAGTAGAGCCCTGAATACCAGATCAAGCCCGATGGGACTCCCCCTGGGATCGGCTTGGGAGCCCTCCCAGACCAAGCCCCTTAAACTCATGCTGAGTTGAGTTTCCCAAGGAATGTCCCCAAGGAATGCTGCGACATCTGGCACTCAGCAGGGTCAGGGCCACACCAGGAAAAGAGTGGGGAATGCCTTAGCCTTGCCATTCTGACATGCCCTCCACCCCAGCAGAGTGCCATAAGGCCTTGTGTATCCTCGGTCTACTCACTTATTGATAAAGCAAGGGAACAGTTTATACTTCCTGTCCTCTCAAGTATAGCCTTAGTTGAATGGAAAGACTAAAGCATCTAGGAAACATGGTCTATGGACATTGTATTTTAGATGCACGATCTTCTGTATCCCCCTCCCCTAAAGGCTAAACACACTATTCTCCTACTTTCTTTCATTGCTAGGTGTCCTCAGCAGGAAAGGAATCTTGGATGGACATGGAATAAGCAATTAAGTTAAAAACACCTGGTTTCCCTACAGAACATGTGCCTCTATTGGTCCATCAAATTTGGTAACAATAAAACGGAAGGGCTTCAAAATAGAACCTCTCACACATTCAGCATTAAAATATTCTGGAAAGCAATTTAAGAGAAACTCAAAGATTGGCCAAGGCTATGCCATCCCAACTTACATAGAACACTCAAAACTCCCTTTAAAAACCCTTTTGCCCTGTACTTACAGTTCAAGACAAAAAGCCTAACATCTTGATGAAACTTTAGCCATAGCTGCACCGCAATGCAGATACACATAAAGCCACTAGTATTTACATTCATATGCATCTGGAAAGCACAGTTCCTTATAAACACAAGACAGGAGCAGCAACTCACCTCTAACTCACAGGGAAAAAGGCTGTCCAATAGAGTTAATATATTCTTCTCTTCCGGATTTGAGTTGAATCAACTCCATTTCTTCCAGTTTCAAACACCATATTACCCATAAATATGCCTTTTGTAATAATAAACTTGTGCTAAAGCATACTACTTAACACCTTCAAAACAAGAAATCCAGTCAATACAACCAAAAGAGATCTATCCAAACTGGTTCTTGACCCTTGCATGGCAATTAGCTCCTGCCCAATTGCCAGCAATGCAAAGCTAAAATTGTACCACCAAGAACAGACTAATTATTTGCATCGAGTTAAACCTGCAGTAACTGCAGTTCAGTTACAAGTCTGCACAAAAGAAAATGCCCACTTTGTATGTACATTATTTTAAAATGATTACACAAAAGCTTTATACATATAGGAAGTTTACTTAGTATATTTTAAATCAGCCTGGGTGGTGTGTGTACAAGGCACGGGCAGTTTGCCCCTGCATTAAAGCAACACAAAAACCGGTCACATGGAGAGTACAAGTATGAATGCTAAAAGTGCAACAGTCATGGGAAGGAAAAGCTCAGTCAATGAATAAGATATTGGACTATGTATTGACTTGCATTTGATTTTGACTGCCACCCCAGAGCACTTCACTTGAGAAGACAAGGTCATGTTGAGAGGAGAATCAGGAGAATATTGATAGAATCACTTTATAATTTGTGCTATAAATGGTAAAGCAAAACATATGGCTCTGAGTTGGAGTTCTTTGACACTGAGCAAATTTAATGCACCGTGGTTTTTCTCTTTTTCCAATTTGTTAAAAGGAAGATAATTTCACATTGTCAAAGTATCAAGCAATACAAATAAATTCTATTCAACTATCTCTCTTGGCCTACATGGGACCATATTAGACACTGAACATCAAATTCAATATAGTTTGTTCAAAATTGAAAAAAACAAGACTTCTGATTAAAAATTCTCAATCTAAACTGTCCTACATGTCTTGATCACCTTCAAGAACAATCAGAAAAAGACTTTCCTACTCTAGTTAAAGGTTAAAATTGGACATTCCCATAATTTTATTTATTATTATTTATTTGTTATTAAAATGTATATGCCGCCCCTTCCTGCTATAAGAATCTCGGGGTGGCTAACAACATTTTAGAATACATAGCAACTAAAATACAATAAAAACCAACCTAAAATCCCCAAATTAAAAGAACCCATACCCAAACCCTCCCTAACCCAACCCACCCACCTTCTGCCTTATTAAAGGTCCAACGGAACAGTCACGTCTTACACTGTCTATGGAAAGAGGGGAGGTCAGGCGGACCTCCGACGGGAGGGAGTTCCACAGCCATGGTGCAGCCACAGAAAATTCCCTCCTCATGGTTGACACCCGAGGGACCCCGAGGAGGGTGTCCCCGGCTGACCCCAGGGGCCGGTCCAGGATCTGGAGGGTGAGGTGGTTCTGCAAGTAGGCGGGGCCCAGGCCATTTAGGGCTTTAAAGGTCAACACCAATACCTTGAATTGGGCCCAGAAGACTAATCGGCAGCCAGTGCAGAGAACGAAGCACTGGTGTAATGTGCTCGCATCGGCCCGTCCCTATTAGGAGACGGGCCGCTGCGTTTTGCACCAGATGCAATCTCCAAACTAGCACCAAGGGTAGCCCCACATAGAGTGTGTTGCAGTAGTCCAGTCTCGAGGTAATAAAAGTATGGACAACTGTGGCCAGATCCGAGTCCGAGACATATGACCTAAGCCGACGTACCAGAAGTAACTGGCGAAATGCCCCCTTCGCCACAGCCACCACCTGGACATCCAGGCGGAACTGTGGATTCAGGAGCACCCCCAGACTACGGACCTGAGATACCAGGGGAGGATGGATCCCATCAATGATGGGGGCCATCAGTCCCCCGGCTTTCCCCACAACCATCAGCTCCGTCTTGTTGGGATTTAACTTCAGGCAGCTCGCCCTCATCTGACAAACACTGGGTAAGCACTGAGACTGCCGAACCTGGGTCGGATGAAAATGAGAAATATAGCTGGGTGTCATCAGCGTAGTGATACCACCTTACACCAAACTCCCTGACAACCTCCCCCAAAGGCTGCATGTACACACTGAACAAGAGAGGGGAGAAGATGGAACCCTGCGGGACCCCACACAAGGCCCCGGGGAGAGGATGAAAAATCACCCAGCACCACACATTGGATTCTCCCACCTAGGAAAGAGCAGAACCATTCAAGAACAGTCCCACTAATCCCTGCCAAGTCACCAACAACTCATGATCAACGGTATCAAATGCAGCCAAGAGATCTAACAGAATCAACAGGGTCGAACGACCCTGGTCCGACTCACGGGAGAGGTCATCGACCAAGACCACAAGCGCAGTCTCCGTGCCATAACCCGGACGAAAGCCAGACAACGAGAGATGAAGAAAATTGACCTGGTCCAGATGCCCCTGAAGCTGTTGAGCCACCACCCGTTCAATAACCCTCCCTAAAAAGTGACGGTTAGAGACCAGCCGATAGCTGGCCAGGGCTCACAAAAACATCTTAAATGCACCCATAATGTCTAATCCAAACCCAGCCATCAGACCCTGCATTATCCCAAGCCCATACCATCTTCTGAAGTTTTTCTGGATCCAACAATGATGCCTCAACCCATCCGCACTAATTATCCAGACTATTTCTGCTTTAAGAAAAGTTTCCCTTTTCCACAGCTCATCCCTGCTACCATCATTAAAATGGATGTAAAGTCATGATGTGGAACTGGTGACAGCACAGTAGCTTCCATGTCAAAAGGCTCCAAAACCTCAAATATGAAGCTAGGTATCCTCTCGATGGGGCAAACTGTAAACGTTGCTGACAGAGAAAGACTCTCTGTGTAAATCCCTGCTTGGAACACAGGAAACCGCCTGGTGTTTGTGGATTCTGCCACCGCACCTGAAGTCAGCAGTCGACTGGTCCTTTCCTGTGACAGGCCCCTCAGTGTGGAACTACTCCCTCTAGATGTCCAGCTCAGTTCCTCCCTTCTCATTTTTAAAAAAGCACCTGAAGACTTATCTATACTCCGGGTGCTTTTAAGATCCATTGCTGGCTCTCCTAAATGTGTCTTGCCCTCCCTCTTTATCCTACCCTTTTAAATTGTTTTAAAATTTATTTTATATTGTTTTATTCTATTTTAATGTTGTGAAGCGCTCCGAGTGCCATTTGGTGGTGGGGTGCTATAAAGTTTAAATTACAAATATTATTAAGAAAGGAACATATATAAACCTGTCGGTAACAAAACAACTGTTTGTTTATATGTTCCCTTTCAGCTATACTGCAGTGCAAAAGTCCACTCAGATATGCAGCAATGGCCAGCTCAGATTCCCAAAAGCCGACTATAACTTAGCGCATTGCCAGAGACTCAACTGTTAATTCCTTCAGCCAACTGAGGGGGAAAAAAACAACCTTCTATACAAAACACTTTTTAAAAACACCCAAAACTTATTAAAAGTATGGGGGGAAATGGAAAATCAGAGATAAATTGATTTGAAAGGAGCACAGAATGGTTTCAACAAGTGGAAAAGTTGGGTTTACTTTGCCATTGGAAAGCTAAGAAACAATCACTTCAGATATAAAAACCACAACACAAAGCATTCACTCCTGCCAAGTGACTCTATCCATCATCTATTGATTTCATTGTGTTCCTAGCTTACTCAGCGTGAGGGTCTGCTACACAAATACTGCACTGAGGACACTTCTGAGAACAGTGACAGCTGTTATGTTGCAAGAGTGCTGACAGTTCTCACCAAATAAAACAAGAACACCATTTTCTTAGCATGAAAGATTCGGTTTACTTAGAGATGGGACAATTATACAATAGTACTTCCTGGCATGGAAAAAAAACAGCACTGACATCCGTCCTAAACAATAAAATACTTAATGTGAGTAAAACTGACACCCACAGTAAAGCCAGGATCAGAGAAAGAACAAACATGAGATGAAGCACGAAGCTGTACAGAACAGAAAACTTGCCCTATCAACAGTCTCTAACAAGGGTTTGTTTTATGGAGTAACGATTCCACAGCACCTGTGTGGACAACCAGAACACAAAGCAACACTCTGAACACCAGGTTTTAAGGGATTCGGGGGGTGGGGGTGGGGTGTCTCTGCTCACAACAGTTATGGTGCAAGTGGTCTTTGTAATCCAAGGAGAGAAGATAACTTTGCTGAGATGTATGCACTGCATTGCAAGAAACAGGATTGTCAGTTTATTCTTTAAAAAGCACTGGGTTTTATGTTAAGGGGTTATGTACTACTCCGCTATAAGTAGCAGCTGGAAGCAGCCATTGACAGCATCCCATGGCAGGGCTATAAGGAAAACCTCATTCAAGGGTATTAGACCCCACTGACCACCTCTTTCCTGACCACATGAGGCTAGGAAAAATAAAGAGAGCTTCAGGGTGCGACTAGCCCTCGGAAGCAGCAATAACGTCCCCCAAAATGGGCCAAGGAAAGATCCAGGTCACTGGCCCCCACCTATTTCAAACCCACCTTACGGAATGCCCATGTCTGTGGTACACTACAATTTAAATTTGGAACACTGAACATTAGGTTGTTTTTCTTTGAGACAAACAGCCATGCACATTTCCCCTTCCCTCATAGGCCATCTGCCTCATTTTCTCCAGTTCCCGTCCATCTTTCTGTTGGATTGTGCAACAATCACAAGTAAAAGCCCATTGCAAACCCTGCAAGCTTAATATGGGGCTTGTCCAGTAGGGGGAGGGTCAGGGGATGAAACCGTTTTCCCCTCCTTGTCTCCTCTCTTCTTCTCTCTGTCCTCCATCTTGTCCCATGCAGTCTGTACAGTATGGAAGCATGTCTGAGTTCTTAGTAAAGCTCTGTTTTGAAAAACGTCTGCTGTGTGTTCTTCAATAGAAAGCTAACTCTACAATAGGTTATGGGCCCAGGACATCTTCAAGGTAATTTTGAAGACTAGAAGCATCCCAGAAGGAGTGCAGACTGTGAAAGAAAACTCCCAGACAGAGAGGCCTACTGACTGAGTAAGAAGGCCTAAATTCCGAAGGGGAAAGGGAAGGAAGCAAGTATGGCAAGCAGCTCAGAGCTCAGATTTTCAGTAGGAAAGCTGTACAATGTAAACTACCAATTGTGGAAGTTTAAAGTGGAAATGCTGCTGTCTAAAGATGATCTATGGGAGGTGAGTACCACGAACAGACCAGCAGCAAATCACGAGGAATAGGATAAAAAGGACAGGTTAACAAAGGCTACAATAAGTTTATTGGTAGAAGATGACCAGCTAATCTATGTAAGAAGCAAGACCACAGCAAGAGGCATGTAGATTGCATTGCAAAACTTGCATGAGAGAACTAGCCTGAATAGCAAACTGTTTCTGCTGAGGAAACTATACAAAATGAGGCTTGGCAAAGAAAGTAAAATGCAGGAGCATATAAATGCCATGTTGGAAGTAGTGGCACAGCTGCACGGCATTGGAGAAGATATAAACGACAGCCATGTGGTAGCCCTACTCCTCCACAGCCTGCCTGAATCTTACAGTGTCCTCATCAGTGCCCTGGAGACAAGGCCAGAGGCTGAACTGAAGCTGGAATTGGTTAAAGGTAGACTTGCAGATGAATTCCAAAGCAGAAAGGAGAACCTCCAGAATGATCTAAAGCAGGGTAATGAGATTGCACTGAAAACCTCAGACAAAGCTCCTAAGAGGGAAACTAGAGTATGCTTCAGATGCAAAAAGAAGGGACATTTAAAGAAAGACTGCTATATATGGAAAGCAGAAAAGCAGAAACTGTCTCCATGAACACCTAAGCAGAGGGCTAAAGTAACAAACAGCAACACAGTTGCTCAACAATGGAGTGGGTGTTTCAGAGCAACGCAAGACAGCTCATCCCAAAATTGGTGTGTAGACTCCGGGGAATGAGCCACATGACTAGCGATAAAGGATTCTTCACAGGGCTGGATCTGAGCAGTAAAGAAAGGATCTACCTTGCAGATGGGAGAAGCATCAACATGGAAGGAATTGGACAAGGGTTCCTGTACTGCAACCAGTCACAGGGAGGCACACTGACCATACCCATGAAAAATGTGCTCTGTGTTCCCAACTTAGAAGGGGGACTCCTGTCCGTGAAGCACCTGGCAGCAAGGGGGCTCACCATCCGTTTCCAGGGAGATGAATGCACAATTCAAAGTGGGACAAAAGTACTGGCCAGAGCCACTGCAGATGAGCACCTGTACCGTCTGAGCACAGCAAAAGAACAGGCGAAGCTCACTGTGCACAAGCCACACAATGACTGCATCCACTTGTGGCATAGACACATGGGACAGACACCATCAAGGAAATGCACAGAGAGCAGCTGATCAAAGTCCTTAAGGTATCAACGTTTCCCGTGATTATGAAATGAGACTGTTGCATCAAAGCCAAAGCCACGAGGGCTACGCTTCCTAAGAAGAGTCAGAATACAGCCACAAAACCACTTGACCTTGTACACAGCGACGTCTGCGGGCCAATGAAGGTTCCCATGCCAGGACGCAACCGGTATATGGTAACTTTCATTGATGACTAATCAAGGTACACGATCACGTACGTCATGAAGAGTAAAGATGAAGTATTCAACAAGGTTCAGGACTATGTGACCATGACGAGCAACAAGTTCCATCGCAGACCAAAGACACTGAGGGCTGACAATAGAGGTGAGTTCACAGGAAAGGAAGTAGAGGACTTCCTGAGACTTCATGGAATTGAACACCAAAAGACAGTGCCATATACACCCGAGCAGAACGGAACAGCTGAAAGGAAAAACAGAACGCTAACCGAAACGGTTAGATGTATGATAACAGACTCTGAACTATCAGAAAGATACCGGGGCGAAGCAGCAGTTGCTGCTACCTACCTACAAAATCGGCTGTATTCTAGAACAGTGAGGAAAACTCCATATGAACTGTGGCATGGTCAAAAACCTAGTGCGGGTCACATCAGAGTATTCGGAAGTAAGACTTGCGTATATATCCCAGAGGAGAAACATACCAAGCTGCAAAACAGAGCAGTGGAAGGCATCCTCGTAGGCTACAATGAGCATTCCAAAGGCTACAGGATCCTGGATCCACGCACAGACAGACAGAATAACCATTAGTAACAGTGTGACCTTGGTGGAAAATTCAAGCAACAGTGTGATGACTCTCCAAGGTCCAGGCGAAGGAGAACAATCAACCATGGACGACACCACTGAAAGTGAGCAAGCCTCTAAACAAATGGTCTAAATCGGCACAAAGGTAACGGAAGTTCAGGAACAGACGCAGCCGGCTGCTGATGCTGAGCCAAGGCAGTCGACGAGGTCTAACAAAGGCATTCCCTCCACTCGTCTGTCCTACAAAGTCAGCACCAGTAAATTGTCAGAGCCAGCAACCTGGGAGGACATCTCACAGATGTCAGAAGGGAAAGCAGAAAAACGGGTAAGAGCGGCTGAAGAAGAAGTCAAGTCCATGCAGGACAATGCGACGGGGACACTTACTCCACTGCCTGTAGGGAGAAAAGACTATAGACTGTAAATGGACATTTAAAATAAAAGTACAATGCGCAGGGAAATATTGAACGGTACAAGGCCCGACTTGTCGTGAAAGGATACTCCCAGAAGTACGGAGAAGAGTACGATGAAACATTTGCGCCTGTAGTTAAGCACACTACACTCAGAAAACATTGTTAAATATAGCTGCTGGAAGAGGAATGCAAGTCAAGCATATGGATGTGAAAACAGCATTCCTAAATGGTGAGTTGAAGGAAGATATTTACAAGGACCAACCACCGGGGTTTGCAGACGCTGAAAGGCCAGATCTCGTATGCAAACTGCACAAAGGCATATATGGGCTTAAGCAGGCCGCCAGAGCATGGAGCACTAAAACAAACAAGGTGCTCATGAGGGAAAATTTTACCAGGAGCAAAGCAGATCCCTGCTTATACACAAAGAGACTAAGGGGCAGGTGGATCTTTGTATTAATTTATGTTGATGGCCTTATCGTATACTTTGAGCAAGAAGGGGATGAGTGTGAAACAATGAGAGCTCTAAATCAGGACTTTGAAACTAAGGACCTTGGTAACGTAACGCACTTCCTTGGAATACAAATTGAAAGAGAAGATGACGCAAGCTATCTTCTCAACCAAAGACAGGCAATAGGAGAGATGACAAAGTTTCGGCATGGGGGGTGCGAAGGTAGCAAATACCCCTACGGAAACCAGCTACCCAAAGGAGATCAAGGAACCGAGCTTATTGCTGCCAGACAATAAGCAATACAGAAAGGCGATAGGAAAGCTCTTGTGCATTGCCACAATCACAAGGCCTGACATTGTGGTGGCAATAGGTATACTGTGTAGACAAATCTCAGCCTCAACCCAAAGGGATTGGAACGCAGTGAAGAGAGTCTTACAGTTCCTGAAAGGGACTGTGCACCTCAAGTTACGGCTCCCAGCAACTTCCGTGTCAGACCTGATAGGGTACGTGGATGTATATTGGGCTGGAGACCATTCGTACCAAAAATTGACCAATGGGTACCTATTTTTGCTTGGTGGAGGACCCATCAGCTGGTGCAGTAGGAAACAAGCCTCTGTGACACTTTCCTCGACGGAGGCTGAGTACGTGGCAGCGGCACATGCGAGCCAAGACGTTATCTGGTTGCGATAGCTTCTGAATGATCCGGGGCAAAAATTGGACAGACCGACGCCGATCCTGGAAGACAACCAAGGATGTATAGCGCTGGTGCAAACAGAAAGCATCAACCCCAGAACCAAACACATTGACGTAAAATACCATTTCCTGAAAGACTCACAGGAACAAGGACTCAGATCTGCAATCCTGTCCTACAGAGGATATGACAGCAGATGTGTTCATGAAGTCACTAGCAGGGGAACGCCATCGCAAGCTATTAAGAAGAATGAATCTAGTGGGTTTGACTAGTGACTGTTGAGAAGGGGTGTTGGATTGTGCAAGAGTCACAAGTAAAAGCCCATTGCAAGTCCTGCAAGCTTAATATGGGGCTTGTAGGGGGAGGGTCAGGGGATGAAACAGTTTCTTTTTCTCCTTGTCTCCTCTCTTCTTCTCTCTCTGTCCTCCATCTTGTCCCATGCAGTCTGTACAGTATGGAAGCATGTCTTCTGAGCTCTTAGTAAAGTTCTGTTTTGAAGAAACTTCTGCTGTGTTATTCAACAGAAAGCTAACTCTACAATTCTTTCTACATATGACACCGTGGGTGGAGTCCAAACAAGACGATGGCCTACATTAGCCTTCACCAGGCACATTCTCGCGTGTCCATTAGGCATCCACCACGTGGCCACCACTCATGGTGGAGTCCAGCAGCTTTGCGGGCCCATCAGGGCTAATGGGTGCCCACGTATTCATGTCTCATCAGTTAGGTTTGACAGCAGCCTCACCAGGATCCAGGTCTGCCAACACAGAGAGTCCCGCTTAGCGTGCCCGGCCAGCTGAGAAGCAGGAGCAGCCGAGCAGTAGCAATCTCCCTCCCCCACTGCCGCTTCTCAGTTGAGTGGTGTGCTAGAGGTCCCCCCCTCCCCAACCACCTCTCAGCTGAGAGGAGGGAGATGGCTAGTGCCACTGGTGGAAGCTGCCACAAGCACGTGAAGTACAGGCAGGGGGCTGCCTGTTTGTTTATTAGGCTGGACACACTAAACATGTGATTGGGGGCTGCATAGGGGCTACATTGATGGAACACGGACTCCAGCGGGCTATTGCCTCATTTGATTCCACCCTACTAGAAGGAATATCTAGCTTCAATTAACAGGAAATCTCTCACACGGTCTGTGGAATAATTATCTGAAGAAACTTTGGAAGCTTGATTGACTGGGACACATACACTGAATTGGGGAAGCTGGAAGGTGGGGGATCCCACAGGGTAATAATGCTGCATGGACTGGATGAGCTAAATGAAGACTTTTTTATTTGACCTAAATCTGCATAGTCTCTT
Source organism: Sphenodon punctatus (assembly GCA_003113815.1). Lineage (NCBI taxonomy): Eukaryota > Metazoa > Chordata > Lepidosauria > Sphenodontia > Sphenodontidae > Sphenodon > Sphenodon punctatus. Next base: position 7,201,117 of record QEPC01006282.1, read on the forward strand.
TGGTATTTTGTTCTTTAAATGCGCTTTCAGCAGTGAAGCGTCAGTAGGTTTTTAAGGCAAGTGCCATTTTTGAAAACAAGACAGAACATGCAACGTACGTTTGTCATCTAAGGTTTCCCATTCAACATATGAGAGGTTCTCCTTTGGCCACCAGCTTAGAGGTAGAGAGTTTGGAGATGGTAAAATGAATTTCCAAATCCTGACTGTTACATCATGTACTACAACAGAAAACGACAAAGCAATCTCATTTTTTTTTTTACTGTCTCATACCCAGGGACCCACATTCACTGTGTTTTTCCCATTAGCAGCAATAGGGAGAAGGTAGTGACTGCATGTCCTGGATGACAAGGATAGGAGACACTAACATGGAAAAACTGAGGTACTTGAAAACACAAGAGGAAAGGAGTCTGACAACCAAGCTCCCTTTGATCCAAGCAAGCAGACCTCCAAGATGAACAGAATGATGCCTTCTACCAAGGATACATTTCATTGCTGGGAAGTATCTATTCCAATAACGTTAAAATGAAGGGAAAAAGAAGCGTCTTCACACTATTGAAAACATCTAAAAGGGACAACTGGCATCTGACTCCGAAGGTTTTTTTGTGTTTTGTTTGGTCTTCCCCTGCAGCATGGGTGCGGCTCACTTATTCGAGACATCTGAATTTTTCTTTTATAAAATTGTTCCGTTATTACAGGCATCAGTGCGCTCTGGTCACTCCTAATCTTTACCTGTAGCAGATTTTTATTACAAACTCGGTTGCTGGTGGGTAATTTTTTCTCTCTGGGCAGTTTGGGTATGGGGAATCCTGCACGGATGCAAGGTGCTGGGACCCCTTCCAGTCCTATGACTCAATGACACACCTTTGAAAATGTACTGCTTTCTCTGTGGTTTAAACCACAGAGATGTGTGATTATCTTTGCCTTTATCTGAGCAATCCATTTTTTTTCCTCTGAAAAGTTTTTAATGAATTGCCCAGATAGTTTGCAAAATAGGCACAAGGTTTTTTACTGATTTAATAAATTGAATGATAGATTATATGTAATTCATCTGTGCATATTCAGAGTGTCTGTATCAAACTAGGCCACAGCTCAAATATGCCGATGTAAAGCACTAGAAAGCTTTGCTTTGGAAACACTTGACATTTTGTATTTCCAAAGAAGAACATGAATCATACATTCTACAGCCATATTGGCTGTTTGCCACTTGAAGCAGGTCTGCATAATCAAGTCGGTGTGCCTCTCCCTCCTCAGGCCACACAGCTAAGAGATTCATCAAGAACACTTTGCACTTCGCTCCAAGTCTTGCAACACCCATTCCAAGCAAGCTACAAACCTCTACTGAATTCTCTAATTTCAGTTTAATTTAGGGCTTACCCTTTACTGTTCATGAGACCCTGAAAGTGAGAAGCAACGCATGGCATGAGTAAAGTGACAGCTTCACAGATTCATGCACATGGCCATCTCAGATTCCCATTGGATCTAACAGCAACTCTTTTCTTCTCCACCACTCAGGTTCTTGAAGCCCTTAAACAAGCTGGCTTCAACAACCACAATGGGCAAGGCCTCACAAAACGTTATCCTATATTGGGCAACCTTGCTCCACATTAGCCCACAACGCAGTGGACCGACCGCACGGCTGGCAGCCACCAGATTCACCCAGTTCCACCCCAGAGCGGGCAGGCAGCTGCTACACGACACATCCACTGGAGGCCAATGACGCATCGCATGTTACTGTTGCCAAATATGGGATAATGGGTCGCCTCCCATCTGGTTGGCCCGTGCAGCCCTACCATGAGACAAAGCCTGAGGATCTGGTCCAGAGGAGCACGCTTACCCCAGCCAAACAGCTGATTGGGGGTGTGGGACCTGTAGGAGTGTGCTCACCTCAGCCACCAAACAGCTTCCGGGGGGCCCGGAAGAGCGCTTAACCCAGCTCTGAAACAGCTGATTGGGGGGGGGGGGGGG
>QEPC01006282.1:7207924-7252433 GCA_003113815.1 Sphenodon punctatus
GCAGCAGAGTTTTGAACAGAGATGGGGGAGGAAAGGTGGGGGGGGGGAAGGCCAGCGAGGAGGAGGTTACAGTAGTCGAGGCGTGAGACGACTAGGGCTAGTATCACTGTCCATGCAGTTTATAGACAAGGGCCGTGGGATCAGAGTCCAAGAATGGGAAAGAGTGCTACGCAGGAGAACTGTGCACAGCTAGAGCTGTAAAAAGGTTAACTGCACTGTAACAGGTCACCATCAGATCTGCGATAACCAACCCAAACAAACAACGATCAGTTACATGGCTAATATTGTAGAAGAATTAAATTGGCAGTTTAACAGATTTACTGCTCTGAATTGTTTGCCATATCGCATTACCGTTTTTCCTTCTGTTCCATGGATACCAGCTAGTTCCGTTTACCCATAATTCCCTTCCTGTTTATCTTCTGGGGCCAAGTTTAACTTGGTTTCTAGTTTCAAGTTTAACAGTTTCCCACTAGATACCTGGTTCAAACCCGTTAGATGCAACTTTGCTATTGGTCTAGAAGTAAACTAAAAAGGACAGAACACAGACAAAACAGTCAATCTGTTACACAGTAAACTGGTTATGCGGTAACAGTAAAAAACAGTATTAAATTGGTACTTTGGTTAAATAGGTTAACCACTGCAGTATCGATTACTGGTTGGTTAACTGATTGGCTGTACAGAATTTTGGTTAACAACTGTGGATAAAGAATTAACTAATTGTTTCAGCTCTATCCACTACAACGGAACAAAGTTAACCAAAAAATGAAAGAACAGAACTCCTCACAGAGGTTTTCTTCACAGAGTCATCTCAAATCATCTCATTCAGATCCCTTGGTATAAAAAGCCGATACGCTACTTCAACAACAAAAAGCCAGACAGACAATCTCCACGTGTTCATAACATGCTTACAATGGTTCAATAAACAGCATCATCTTAACTACATGGGCTGCTGGCCGTCGTTCATTAAGGGGCAGGGACCAACGTGAGTTTAACTCATGTTAGTGCGGTCACGTAATACCACTGATCATGGGAACGGGGGTTTAGCGTTATTTTTCCATTCCCCTGTCAAGTTAGTCCCTGCCCCTTACTGAACATTGGCAAGCACCCACTGTCTCCCAACTCTCTTATATTTGGGAAGGACGCAACAACTACCTTCTCGGCAGCTTCACAGTAAATGCTAACCACGTTAGACCCTCCTGTTGCATATTCATTAGAAAACATTTGACTCCAGATCCCAGTAGTACAATAGCTTCTGGGAGCACCGCTCAGGCAGGCTCAACCAAGACAGCAAGCCATCCACCTCCAGGATTTGTTCTATTTTTGTTTTATCTACAGCAACATTTCCAGGACACTAGTTTGCAAAAAATAATAATAAAGCTTTAAAACCAGCAGGGATATTGCACATTTCAGCTTGGTGAATTCAATATGAAGGGACACGCAAGAGTATTTTCAGTCTGTGTGACTGTCAGGAGGCTACTTGCTATGGCCTGGCTACACATTCCTGCAAATTGGGGTGTGTAGGTGAATTCCTGCAATCCAGGAGCAGCTCCATTTATTCTAATAGAGGACTGCAAATCCACAGCTTTGGAGTGGCTTTGAGATCAAACTCTAAAAAGTATATCATGCCTTCATATTGTGAACCATAGCAGGTTGTGCAAGCATGTTTCCTTCTCATTACTTAACCTAGTACTGTAAGCTTCTGGCAGGAGTAGGGCTTGGACCCAAGTCTCCATGGCTCAAAGCAGGCTCTTTACCCACTCAACCACCAAAACTACCAGGCAGTCTCCCAAAGCTAGAGGCCCCATACTTCTCCATCCCCACTCTCTCCCTGATTGGCTGGGCCCCGTCCATCTTCCCCAGGTCTATATAAAGCAACCACAGGAAGCAGGACGTGTCTCCACAACGCAAGTGAATACCAACCTCTGGAAAGAGACCCTTCCCAGTGTTGCCCGTGTTCCACTGGGGGCTCAGTGTTTGACTTCAGCACCCCCTGAACCAGACCAGGCTAGGCTCGGACAGCTACTTTACTTCAAATTGCCCCTTTTCCACTGTGTGGATTGTTTAAAGAGTTCCAAGGAAAAAACACAGCCTTTATCCAGGGCTGGAGAAAGTTCCATGGGGGTCTATTTTTTATTTATTTATTGGGGGGCGGGGGGGAAATCCCACTTTCAACAAATACAATTCCATTCAAATAGCCCTCAGCTGTTCTTACTCTTGATCTCCCCCCCCCCCACCCCAAAATCTCCAGGAGGACTGGATTTATATTCATTTTGGAAGGCTCCTCAAGATTCATTATCCCAGGCTACCAACCCCAACACTCCTATGTTAATCCAGCCCTACCTATATCCAATTAGCTCCAGTCCTGAAAACACTTTTGCATAAATAGGCCTATTGTCATTAACAGTACCATTTACAGGTGTTCACAGGATTGGGGCATTGGTAAATGAAATGGCAAACTTGTATTTTTTTTTTTAAAAAAAAAGTAAAAAGAATTATCTCCATTCAACTGTTCTTGTGCCTGAGGAGACAGAACTACAGACAAAAATACTGGGATAAAGTTAACACTGTAAATCCACATAGGGAAACAAACCTTATCAGATGAAGTCTTTCATGAAATCTGGTAATAAATGTTATCTATGTGTTATCTACTAAGATAGAGTCAAAAAATGTTGCCTTTTTAACATTCGTTAAGAAAAATAAACTTCATATCTGAAGTTCTACTTTCTCCCCTAAGCACTCCCATTGCAGTCAGTCAAAATTATTTTAAATGGAGTATAGTGTCACCAGAAGGTTAACTGATCAATTGTGAGAACTTTTGGAATTCGAATGAATAAATTGCAACTTCTTGCTTCCATATCCACTCATGATAACCAAACAGCTCTGTATAGCTGGGATATTAAGGGAGAGTTCTCACACGAGCGTCGCAAAACAAATAGAATATTAGAAGCCATATAAACTTTACTTCCATAACTATATTCCTGACCATTAGATAGTTTAAGAATATAATAAAATGTGCATTAAACATGAATTTTAAAGCAGTCGGCACTCGACTCCAAAAACAAGATATTTATTCTGTCACTGTTAAATTTTGTAGGGAGGCTCGCTTCTGGGGGGTAGAAGCTGTCCAAATTTCAGACAGATACACTGAGAAACAGCTGAGTAAAAGGTATTTAAAAACTGGAGGCAGAGCTGTTTTTCTGGTTTTTGCAACTGGTTTATCTCAACAGAAAAATACGCTTAAAGTTATTCATCAGGAGCTATAGAGGTGTAGGAAAATTCAAGTGTGTGTTCAAGTCCATCCCCAAGTTTGGATTTTGAAAATAAGTCATGTACTTTAAGTTAGGAGGTTTTCAGTTTCCTAGGTTATCCAATGGAGAGGGTGAAGTTTTTAAGATAACATCACATATGCACAGAATACTGGCACAGGTTCATTGGGCAGGCTGGCCATTTATGGGAGGATGAACATGTAACTAATCAATGAATGGGATCGAGATCGTCATAAAACACCACTCCAATGTGGTACAAAACAAAACTTTATTGGAACGGCACACCTTGGTTTTCTATTATTGGCAGGATTATACTACACACATAGTATTATACAGATAGTCCCCAGGTTAAGATATCTTACGTGTCCTGTGACTGGCCAAATCCTGGAAGCACGGAGGCCAAGTCAGGGAAAAGACAAAGAGGGCCCTTTGATGCTGGAAAGTAGAGCTGCTGGCGAGCCAAGATAAATCGTGATCCATGTGTGCAAGGTCTGGAAGAGCGTGAAGCCACGTGATTCACCAAACTGGTGACCACCAGCCCTCACCCCAAAGCTATGTTGCATGACCTGGTCTCTTATACAGTTCTGGAGTACAGGTCAGTAATAGCAAGATGCCATGTCATTTATTTTATTTAATCAAATTTCTACCCCGCCCCTCCCAAAACAGCTCGGGGCAGCTTACAAACCAGAAAAAAAAACACACACAAATACAAAATACATCTAAAAACAATTAAAACATTAAAAAAAATACTACAATTAAAACAGGACCGGGGCATCATAATAAGACAATAAATAAGGGTAAGGAGAGATAAAAACCCACTAACCGACCCTCCCCAAAGGCCTGGGCGAACAGCCAGGTTTTACAACTTCGCCGAAATGTCAAAAAGCTTGGGGCCAGGCGAGCTTCCTCCAGGAGGGAGTTCCAAAGGCGCGGCCTGGCCACCAAGAATGCCCTCTCCATTGTGGCCCCACGCTTAACGCAGTGACATCACATGGTGATGGTGACATCACAGTTCTTCAGCACATCAAAAGAGCTTCTTCCTGGGAGGAAGGGCCCTCAGCATATTAGCATCTTTATCTTTCCTTGATTGTTCTTTCATGACCTGGAAGTTGGTAGTAGAGTTGCAAATGTCCCACTTATCTGTTCACAATGGGTTTCATTTGTCAACTCCAGGTGTTCAGCAGGATGCTTTAAGCATATGCGGCGGTGCCAGGAGCAGATACTTGTCTGGCTATGCCTTTGTCCCTCTGTCAGTATGCTGATGGGGCCTTATCTACGTGTTGAGCCTCTTCAGCTTGAATTCCATCACAATCTCAGGCCTGTTGTCTGTTCTGGACCCTCTCTCTGTTCTTTGCCTTCACTTAACCAAAGTTAGGTATGGTTTTCTTTGTCCAGACCAGGAGAACACAAGCTATCAATAAAACTATATTCTATCGCTACAAACACGACTAAAAACTAGCCAGGCTCTGGTGAGGTTCAGCAGCATATCATTAAAGATAAAGGTCAGTCAATTCTGGAGCAGGGTGTGGGGAGAACCGGTGCCAGCCTGCGTCATAAAGAGTTCCTGAACTGAGTAACAAAAGAACAAAAATCACTAATTATGACTGCAAAGCGTCTCCAGCTCTTTAAGCCCCTTTGGAGATTGGGGACAAGGGAGCTGGGAGGCAGGACTCCTGGATTCAATGGGTGGGGTGGGAGGAGAGTAGGGGCTAGTGGGTTAGAGCAGGGGGGGGCAGGGAGCCAGGACTCCTGGGTTTTAGGAGGAGGAATTTCGTGTATTCCCCTTTCAAAAACCAAGAAAATTCTAGGATCAAAAAACCTTCAGTTTAAGAGACAAGTCAAGGCTCTTACAAATGTACTCGTACTCCAAAAATCATAGAAATCGTAAGTTAGGTCTCCCACCCTAAGTTGCACATCATGTAATCAGTAAAGATGTGGTGGTCAGGGGACAGCTTGCTGTCCCCGATCCCCTGCTTTCCCTATATGCTTTATTTGGGTTGTGAAGAACAGAAGAGCCAACTACTGGGGCACTGTATATGGATTGGGGGGGGGGGGGGGGGAGACAAAGGTTAATGGATGCGAGAGGTGTACCAAGAGAGACAGGACTGGGGACAGCTGGGAAGTGGAGAAAGTGTCTATATGGGGAGGGGACAGCCAGGTGCTGGGGAAGTGTTTATGGGGGATAAGTCTGAGATATGGGTGATGTGTATCCATGGACAAGGCTGGGGGCCAGCTAGGAGGAGTTTTGTTTATATGGGGACAGGGTACCCCAGTGGTAGTGAGGTATATATGGGGGGAGGGGGAATGCTGAGAGATGGGTGATGTGTATTCAGGGACAAGGTTTGGGGGACAGTCAGCAAGTGAGTGTATATATATTTTCGTATGTGGTTTCAGTTGGGATGCAGACAATGGGATATCCAAGTATTGGGGGGGGGGGGCGCGTATATGGGGAGAACAAGGTTGATGGGTATGGGGTGGATAGCTTGATCCCATTATGAAAGCTGTACCTGAGGGGAAAGCCGATGGTAACCAGATCTCAAATCGGAAGCCACAGCCCACAGTTAGCCAAATCCCTTTCCAGTACAGTATCGTACTCCAACGCATAATATGAGGACTAACATTGGCTTGCCCATAATCACCTGTGTAGCAAGCAGATGCACTTGAGCTGCTGCCTGAGAGGGGAGCTATAAATGAAAAAGAAAATGTGGCTACAATGGAAATAGGGAGCATGTCCATAATATTGGGGCGGGGAGGAGCTTGCTGTCCCCAGCTTCAGTGTTGTCCTCAACCTGCTGAGTAAGAGGATTCGGGGCTGAAAAACCAAGGAAAAGTTTGGATGTATGAAGCCTAAGTTGTAAGTGAGCACAATAAGGGAGCATACAATGTCTTTAATGTTTACATGACATGCAAGTTAAAGCAGGAGCCTTATCTTACAATTTCCATGCTTTTGGGAGCACATGTGAGTTTATACGAGCCTTAACTCTCTTTAACCAAAGTGTTTTTGATCCTAGAATACTTACAATACCTATGCTGAATGTGATGAAAGAAAGTTTGGAAGGGAAAGCTAGGATAATTTAAAGGACTACAAAAGAGCATAGGGTCACATAACCTTTTCTTTGTACATCACAGACAGAGCCGAATAAAATACTGATGGAAAATATTGTATTGTACCATTTCCCCACTTTTGAAATTGACTCCAAATGAAGCGTGTACGAAGCACAATTTGTTTTTGCTTCATTTACTCTTAATTGGGGTGGGGGGGGTGTTATCTATTTGTGTGTGTGTCCCCCCTCCCGATATTTGGTCTGTCAATCAAATATGCAAGCCAAAACAACTGAAATAACCAGAAATATCAGTGTCGGATGCAAAAAAGAAACTCAAATAAAAAAATAATATAAAATAAAAAAATAAAAAAATATAAATAAATGAATTTCTTTTCGGGTGCAGATATTTGAGTATTTAGAACAGGGGGTGCAGTCATGCAGTCTGGCCCTCCTCATGGGGGGCAAACCACATACGGAGACAATGGGCATTTTCTAACAAGACATTCTCTACCCACCCACTACACATTCATCTTGTGGGTCAGAATAATTGGGTTGGTTCCAACACTGGACTGCATGTTACCCCGCCCTTAACTAGTAGCCCCAGTCTCTACCAAAACCAGAGAAGTGCTGCCGGAGAGAGTTTCTGCTTAAACCACTCCCCTCCCTCTCACTCCTGGATCTAGCCCCTGGCTCCAGTTCCTACTTCCAACTACTGAAAAACTGAGCTCAAGGCAAGAAAGATGAGAGGCTGCACATAAGGACAGGGGACTGATCCATGCCTCACATCCATGATCAGGGCTCTCCTTTTCTTGAGTACACCCTTTAAGCATCCTACCTTGTATGCAAAGCTTGTACTAATCATCAAAGTGGCCCCCAGGATGGAAGGTTCCCCACACCACCCATTTCCAGTGGCCAGGTCGGAGCCCAGATTACCAGCTCTAAGTTGCCCGACTGTGTCCTAGAGAGAGTTTAATAGTAGTTTGTTAATCGACTTGGAGGAGGATATGGAAACAGGTGGACTGGTTACGTACGATCCACTGGATGGCTTGGAGCCAACATCATCCCAGGTTGTGGTGGATCCAGAGGGGGATGTTGGCCTCTAGGCAGTTGCAGGGGGTGAAGTGGGGGACGGTAGTTAAAGAGAATATCCCCGCCTCCAATCTAAAAGGAACCCCTAACCTATTTAAGTGAGAGTGAATGTGGCTCTGACCTCTTCTGTCCATTCTCAAGATCCAAATCCCAGGGTTGGAGAATGTTGCGAATCCTGGTCTCAGTATACCTGAAGCAACCAGTAACAACTGGGATAAATTTCAAGTGCTGGAAGACTACAAGGTGGGAGGCTCTACCCCCTCCCAGGGTGATGTAGAATTAGGGGTGGGAGCCACTGCGGGGGGGGGGGGGCACAACTAGGCATTTCCCATCAGCAGCTGGATTCTTCTGTTGCTGCTAAGTTGCACATCATGTAATCAGTAAAGATGTGGTGGTCAGGGGACAGCTTGCTGTCCCCGATCCCCTGCTTTCCCTATATGCTTTATTTGGGTNGGGAGCCACTGCGGGGGGGGGGGGCACAACTAGGCATTTCCCATCAGCAGCTGGATTCTTCTGTTGCTGCTGCGGGCAGCAGAAAAAGGTCCTGGCTGGCCGGAGCAGGCGGGCCACAGGAAATGTCATACTTTGAGCACCCCTGATTTAGACTATGCAAGAAAATAAAATTTAAAAATCTATATTTGCTTCACTGTTAATCTGAACATTTTCTAAAGCATTCAAAAACAGAATTTTCAGTTGTTTGCTTGCTTTTTGTGGCTGGGGGGTGGGAGCTGCCAAAACTGGAGGTTATTCTTTTCATGCCTTCAAGGAGGCATTTAACAGTCTGATAAGTTGGTTGTTTTTTTAGAGTGAATGTGCAAAACATCAGATACACTTCTAAAAATATCCTTTTACTAATATCCTTTTACATAAAACTAAGGGAAGGATTTTTTCCCAAGACGCTTTCTATTCAAGATTAAGCAGCAGAGGGATACCTTACCTACGTTTCCTGTATACCTGGCTCCCACCGTGGCTAGCCCAGCCCAGCCCAGCCCGGTCACCCAGCAGCAAGCCCTCAGCCAATCTTCTGCACAACTCGTCGCAAGCTGGCTGCCAAATTAGACATTGTTCTGCAAGTCTGCATTCTTACCTTATGCATTTGAGTACATACACTTCCACACAAATGCAGAGCCAACAAGCTCTGGATTTCATGAAACCTGAAACTTTTTCAGTATTAAATCAGATGATGAAACAAACACTTTAACTAGACTTGTCTAAAAATTAAATAAGTAAATACAGTATCATAGGACTGGCTTGCTTTAAATTTCTTGCTATTGTAAAAAAAATTATGTCAATAAAAACTAGAAAATTCTTGGAATGAAACAATGTTCTCAATACACATAAAATCCATCTCTTTTGCCCGAAATAAAAGTCAAATCATCCCATAATGCAACGGATTGCTAAATCATGCAGTCTGGTCCTCTTCATGTGGGGCAAACCACATACGGAGACAATGGGCATTTTCTAACAAGACATTCTCTACCCACCCACTACACATGTTGCCGGGCTGCAGTGTTGCTCGATGGGTGCCTTGCAACACGCGTAGTGAGTGGGTAGTGGGTGGAGAGTGTCTTGTCTGAAAAAGACCAATCTCTGCATGGAATAAAAACAAACAACAAAAATCCATCCTCTCAGCAATGTAGGGCAAAGAGTGGAACTAAACAGAAAAGAGTGACAGGCTCCAGGAGGCAAAAATAGCACTTCGGTACCTAACTTCAATTGATGTCTAAGCCAACAGGAATTAGAGATATAAATTCTACATTTACCTTTGGAGAGGTGGGAAATCTCCTCCAAAATCCAAGCTTCCTATAGAGGGTGCCAGCTTGCCTAAATTAGCATGCAGAAGCAGCAACTGAGTAGGTGGCACAGATGAAATGGCGCTCGGGAAATATGAACGCAGTTAATACTTTGCACTTATTCATCCATAAATCTTCAGATGCTTTAGAGGTGGATTAGCATTATTATTATCCATATTTTATACACAGGAAACTAAGGCAGAGAGAGGTTAAATAATATTTCACAGTAAATGAGCAATCGAGATTGCAAAAAAAATCGGTGTGTTTTGATTCACTGTTCCTTGCTGCTCTGGAGGGAACAAATGCTGATTTTTTTCCTTACACAGTGCAACGTCATTATAAACGTGAACCAGTAAAGCATAAATTTGGTTAACACAGCGTGAGGTATGGCTCCCAACACGCATCATGCTGTACACTTGATTATTCAATTAAAATTGCAGCGTGACCATTCAGTTCAACCAAAGATAGAAGATGTAAGCATCCTCGTTATAATGCAAATTCAGTTATAACGTGGCATAAGACCTAGCTCCTAAATACCGTGTTATAACAAGCTTGCACTGTATCTCAATACTCTCACATTTTCCACCACAAGCACTATCTGGACAATTTTTAAACTTCAAATGTCACCATCTGGACAGTTTAAACAAGCAGAAGCTTGAATACTCGTTTCCCTATCAACTAGGATTTAGATGGCCAAGCATACTGTAGTCTCGAATCCTGCCCTTTGCTGTTAATGCCTTGGCACACATACACCAGCCTGTACGGCAGTCACTATTTTTGACCTCGTTAGTTTTATCACTTGCTGCTGGCAGCTCTAACACACAGACAGCACCCATGTAACAGAACAAATCAGGTGTAACAGAGAATGACTATCATTGGTCTCGGAAATTATTTCCAAGCGTGGACACATCTGGGCAGGCTGTTGAAATTACTGATAAATTAGTTGACTACAGCTGAGCCTTGAACATCTGCTGCTTAGGAGGTGTTTGATATATTCTAGGCAGTGGTGGTGGGGTGATATCTGATGGCAATGAAAGTTACTATAATTAACTGGAGACATTCAGATAAGCATTTGTTGAAAGCATGTGTCTTTTGCTTGTGAGTATCCCTTCCCCAGTACCAGCATCCTGATCCCCTTCTCTCATAGACTGAAGTATCTGCTCAAGAGCTTTGTGGCCCTTCATAGGTATTCCTTCTTTAAAAAGGGGGCTCCCCCGCACCTGTCTTTTTATGTCTTACATGTTTCTTTCTGTCCCTAAATGTAATTCACCTACCTTTGCAGACCACAGCTATCTTATTGCTTTTCAAAATATTTATTTATTTTGATTTCTATCCCGCCCTACCCCTACCCCCCAGGCTCAGGGGGACTTACAATAAATAAATAAATAAATAAATAAACAAACAAACATAGAATAATTAAAACCCCACAAATAAAAAACACTCCCATCGCCCTCCCTGCCCATTGAATGCCCGGCCAAATAAAAAAGGTCTTACGCTGCCTCCAGAAGACTCAAAGTAGGGCTCAGGCGAGCCTCCAAGGGAAGGGAGTTCCAAAGCTGTGGGGCAGCCACCAAGAATACCTCTCTGTGGGCTCAAGTCGTATGAAATTGAGCCAGTGACGGAACGCACAAGAGGGCACCCTCAGCAGATCTTAAGGGCCACAAAAGGGACATACAGGGCATCTTTAGACGCAATGAAGATCGGGTGTCAAAACCCTTAAGCATGTGTTTGGCTGTTGTGCGTAAGCACCATAACAATCCCAACACCAATTTGGCCACCCCCTGAACACGTGATGTGTACACCATTGCATCACAAGGACAATTTGCACGTTCTGGCTAAACACGTGGCCAACGTCGTGTCTAATGATACTGCGTTGAGCGTTAGCAAGTACAACACGAGGAACAAGGCAGCGGTGCTTGTGTGCTGAGATCGGGTGGCGAGCAAAACACCAATTTGCCCCAAGATGGAATGTGTGTCTAAGCAGCGCCATATGGTGAACACGGGGCCAAACCGGAGTGCATATCAAGGGTAACACACACATTCAGACACCTGTTGACGTTATGTCTAAAGACACCCAAGGAGAAAGATGGTCCTTCAGATATGTAGGGCCCAAGCCATTTAGGGCTTTAAAGCTCAATGTGCTTGACTTGTGAGCAGAACGCTATAGACAGCCAGTGCAGACTCTTAAGCATTAGTTTAATGTGTTCTCTGTGACCCACCGCATCAAGAGGCGGGCCACTGCATTCTGCACCACCTGCAACCCCTGAACAGTCATCAAGGGTAGCCCCGCACAGAGCACATTGCAATAGTCCAGCCTTGAGGTAATGAAGGCATGGATGACGGTGGCCAAATCTACGCTGGAAAGAAAGATACAGCCTTCTCAAAAGATGAGTTGGTGAAAGGCACTCCTGGCCACAGCCACAACCTGATGTTCTAGGCTCACCAGAGGATCCAGGAGCACCCCAAAACCATGCACCTGAGTAGCAAGGGAAGGCCAGACCGCATCAGTGATGGGAGTCTCAATCCCCCCCAAGCCACAGGGCCAGCTAACCATCAACACCCTCAGTCTTGTCTGGAATCAGCTTCAGACAGCTCACCTGCATCCTGTACCCAATAGCAGCCAGGCACTGGGTAAGCACAGAGACTTGCAGGGCCTGGGTCAGAAGAAAAAGGGAAGCAGATTTGGGTGTCATCCACATACTGAAGACGACACCCCCACCCCTAAATCTATGCATGATCTTGCCAAGGGGCCTTAGGAACACGTTGACTAAGAAGGGAGATAATGGAACCCTGTGGGCCCCACAAAAGGGGAGGAGAAGAACCATCACTTGTGGTGGGTTGGTTAATCAGAGAGGGTTTGGGGGACAAGGGTTGGTGGGTGGTTTTCGCTGGTGAGGTCCAGGAGGGAAAGGTGGTTGCACCCCCTGATGAGAGAGGGGAGGAAATGGGGAAGGGAGGAAATGGGGAATGAGAGGGGTGGTGGGGAATTAAGGGAGGGGGAGGGTGTTCCCCTCCACCACCTTGGCAGAGGCAAGGACAAGGATGTGCCGTTTGGGGGGGAGGGGGGACAGCAAAAGGGGCCATCACGGGGCACGGGAACTATGGAGAAGTGTTGTCATTGGGTAGTGAGGGACAAGTGGTTGGTGCCTGTCCCTCACTCGGCTTCCCCTAGCTCAGGTGGTATGGAGGCTAACGATTCAGGGGGCCCAGTCTGTTGGCGCTGCTGAACACAAGGTTGGTATCCAATAAGTCATCTACAATCTGAGATTCAATCCTGAATTGGGCTGCCAACCTTGTGTGTATTACGGAGACATGCCGCGACACTGAGTCAGGGCCAATTTTGACTAGCCCAGACTGGGGGGATGGGGGAGGGGTGTAGCCATTGTTTTTAGGGATGGTTTGCCTGCTAGGAGGTTTTCGGTGCAGACTGAAGCCAAGATAGAGGACCTCCATCTTGTGTTTGATTTGGCTCAGAACAGAGTGGGGATCCTGCTGATGTACCATGCACCCCACTGCCCACCCGCTTCCCTGTCAGATCTAGTGGCCCTGGTCTCGGGGTTGGTCTTGCGGTTCTCGAAGTTTATTGTCTTTGGGGATTTCAACATCCACGTCGAGACCAGGTTGCATGGCGCAGAGCTAGAGTTCATGGCCACCATGGGTCTGTCCCAGGTCATAGTGGGAGTAACATGAGGGGGGTCATATGCTTGACCTGCTGTTCTGGGGAGTGTTGCTGGTTCACCCTTGTCATGGTCAGAACATAACCCCTCCGGTCAGATAGGTGCACTGGGATGAAAGCCTGCAGGAGGTAAAGGACCAATTAGGATGGTCCACCTTGGAGGCTGATGGAACCCTTAGGGTTCCAGGCTACTTGAGGGGGGCAGGGGGGGAAGGGGTATACCCTCAGACCTCAGCAACCGTACCCTTGGAATGATTGGCTAGCCAGGGCTATCGATCAGGTGGCTCCCAGGAATCCGCTCCCCATGTTTTGGCACCACAGGTCTCCATGGTTTGAGGAGAACCTGGGGTGGTTGAAGCACAAGGGAAAGCGGTTGGAGCAACGGTGGCACCGTACTCAGGACGAAGACGACCGATTGCAGCAGAGACTGCTTTTGAAGAGCTATGCCATGGCTGTGTGGGCAGCAAAGAAGGGTTTCTTTGCTGCACTCACAGCGTCTGCAAAGTCACGTCTGGTGGAGCTTTTCTGGGTGGTGAGCAGTCTGGTCAGTCAGCCTGTCTCCACCTGGACCCAGAGTCGTTCGGGGCCCACTGTGACATGTTTATGGCATACTTTTCAGCCAAAAATAAATAAATCACTCACACTGAACAGGACTTCGACGACGCCCTTTTAGAGGCAGTGGCAGTAGCAGAGCCAGAGGTAAGAAATGCCCCGTCTGATCAGTGCTTATGCTGAGGTGTTGGATGTTCTTGGATCTGTGCGAGCCACAACATGTGAACTGGACCCTTGCCTCTCCTGGTTGTTTAAGACCAGCAAGACAACAGTGGGGCCGTTGCTGGTGGAGATGATCAACGTATCCTTGGGGGTGGGTGGGAGGGGAACGGTTACCAGAGTCCCTTAAGGGGACTTCTCAAGAAGGGAATGTTGGACATTGGTCCCCTGGTGAGCTAGTAGCCTGTCTCTAACCTTCCCTTTTTAGGGAAGGTTATTGAGTGGGTGACAGCTTGCCAGCTGCAGGCGCATCTAGACCGTGTCAGTTTTCTAGATCCTTCACAGTCTAGTTTTCATCCAGTATATGGCACCAAAACAGAGCTTGTGGCCTTGGTCAACGACCTACGAGTGGAACTGGATATGGGTCACTTGATCTTGCTGGTTCTGTTCTATCTCTTGGCAGCATTTGACACAGTGAATCATGAAGTGCTGGTGACCTGCGTGCAGGATCTTGCTGGGGTGGATGGAACCATCTTGCAGTGATTCCAGTCCTTCCTAGCAGGTAAATCTCAGTGGCTGGTTCTGAGAGATTGTACATCTTCTCCCAGGGTTCTCCCATGTGGTGTTCCGAAGGATTCCAATCCGTGTTCCCTCTTATTCAACGTGTATATGGAGGCCAGCCTGACCCCAGGCTGCCCCTCTTTCCTAAGATAGTGTAAGACTTGGCTGTTCCGCCAGGCCTTTGGAGAGGGAGATGGGTAGGTTCTGTCCTTTTAGTTTATTTTAGTGTTTATGTATTATTATTAATAATAATAATTATTATTATACTATGTTTATTTATGCACCTCTTAAGCTGCCCCAAGCTGCTCTGTGAGCAGGAGGGGGCAGGGTAGAAAAATAGTGAAATAAAATAAAATAAATAAATAAATGCAGCCATTGGGAGAGGTTGTGCATAGATGGGCGTGTTCACTGTCATCAGTATGCTGATGACATGCAACTGTACCTTTTTCATTGGACCCAGGTCCTGCAGCGTCGGTGTTTTCCCGGTGTTTAACGGCTGTGGTGGACTGGATGATGTCGCGCCAACTGAAATCGAATCCCGACAAAACAGAGGTGATGCTCATTGGCGGTTCTGGGGCTCTGGAGGTGGGGGTATTACCTGTTCTTGATAGAGTTCTCCCCATGTTAGCATCTTAGGTTAGGAGCCTGGGGGTGCACCTGGATCCACAGCTGCATCTGGATCTCCGCACTCCTGGCCACAGCCGACGCCCATTCTGCCAGCTACATCTGGTGAGGCGGCTCTGCCCCTATATCTCGAACTCCGACCTGGTCACTGTCATCCATGCATTTGTCACCTTGATATTTTCAGCTTAGCAGCATGTGTATTGTGTACTTAGTAAAAATTAGACTTTCCAGATTCCAGCAAGCAGCTCCATTCCAGGAATATAGTTAGTTATTGTGAATGGAAAGATAAATTCTGAGGAAATCCCATGCATATTGCAGCTTGAATCTACTTGCTACAAAACATGCTGAACCTGAACGTTGAGTCCACAACCAGCAATTAACAGGCTCACTAGCTATCATGAGTGGTCATTAAATTTTCATAATCCATGGAATTGCACAATAGCAGCTATTATATAATTACCACTCCAACACCTATAATTTAAACCAGGGCACATGATCAAGAACAACAACAACAACACACAGCTTAGACAACTGGGAAATAGACTCCTGTTAAACTAAATTAATTTGAGAGTTCTTAGGAGAGGAGGAGGAGGTTGAAAGCCTGTAGAGCAGGGACTCTCAGAGGGTCCTTCATATAGAACTAGGAATTTAATGCATCGAGATTTTAATAAGGAGGGCAAAAATAAAAGCCCAATTTCTTGAGCCTTTAACTGTTATTATTAAGTTTTTATATAGTGCCAATAATATACCTGACACTTTTCAATCCTCAATTATAATCAGATTCCTGCCTCAGAGGGCTTACAATTTAGGAGAGACAAGGGAAGGAAGATGATGGGAAAAGGGAACAGAAGGAGAAACGGGTACATTCACAAAGTTGAGACGTTGCAGGTGCACATGCTACAGGGCAGAAGGGCAGTGATGGGGGGCAGAAAATGTTCCGCAATGGAAAATTTTCTGCTATATTTTTCTGGAAATTTTTTCGGTTCTAAAAATGCATTGTTTCATGAAAATAAATTAGTAACATAATGAATGGATACCAATACCAAATTCCAATAAAATATTTTCCAAGTAAAGCTTTGAATTTGTTTGAACATTTAAATCACATTAAGTGCACTTTATTGATTTCCCCCCCCCCTAATTTATTTCAGTTCAACAGCTTTTGGCTATTGTAACAACTTTTGAGATATTTATCCAGCACATAAAATTAATGTAGTAAACAAAGCTCAAAAAGTACACTAAGTACAAGTCAGACAAACATGTTAAATCATACCCCAATTAATTTAGGACATTGGAAACATTTTCACAAAATTTTCTGATTCAAAATTTTCCGGAAAACCCACATCACTGGAGAAGGGGATTCAAAGTAAATCGAGGAGGAGATGAAGAGCTAGAAAAAGCTTGATGGAAGAGGCAGGTTTTCAGGAATAACAGCACTGGAGCATTTCTGCTTCTCCTTCTTATAAAGGGGGAAATTAATCTCCACTGTATCCACCCAGGAATCCTCACACCACCCAGATACCTATTCATACAACATCCATCATCCTTGAAAACTCAGCACTTGTTCCTTCATTTGCATTGGTCTCCTTCAGCAACAATATATATTCACATAGCTGCTGATTTTCTTTCCCTTTCTCCCTCCTTGCTTCCCTGTATCATTTCTCACAATGCAAAAGGCGTTGAGGAATGTCCCCACGAATATCCCTGGAAGCAAAGTTCCAAAACAGCCGTTGGACCATTCTGCGCATGCGTGACCTTTTAAAAAAAATGGTGGCAGCAGCCCTGAGTCCAGGGCAGCGTAAAAATGTAAATAAAAATAAAAACAAATTCTATATTTAAGAAAGAACATACCAACCTTTAGACCCCATCGCACAATTGATACATATTTCACATGTTCAGGTTACCAGAATGATCTAAATAATACAGAATAATTCATAAAATTCAATGCGAGTCCAGTCTGATTTCATGCAGAATCACCCCTGGCAGAATTGTCAGGCTCTAGACTGGAAACCGCCAGGCTTTGTAATGATACTTGCCACTTCAACCACACACAGTGCTAAAGCCCATGGTAATCTTGCTAATGAAGAATACCATTAATCCAGTCATGTGTCTCCCAGCTGTTGATTTACATGAATCTCTCATTAAGACTCTCTGGATAGGTAAGCAGATAAAATTAAGAAACATTACTGCCTTAGAAATGGATGTTTGCCTAAGTGCAAGTATAGCAAAAATAATTTTTTGCAAACAAGTAACACATTTCCATCAACCAGAAATATATACTCAGTAAATTATAGACAGGAAAGGCAACGCCTTTTTAAATGGTGTCTTGTTGAATAAGGCTGCATAAGTCTATGCATAGCAAAGTCACAGCCTCTTTGTGAATATTTAATGTTGGATCAGAGCCAGTGGGGCAATTTCTCTCCCATTGACTCAAATGTTGATGGCGCGATGCTACAAATTTGTAATTTTATTGCAGACACCAAATTTCTGTCATTTCTGAAGAATCAGCTGGGGTTGTGCCATGTTTTCTCCATGCCGATGCAAGGCAGCACAAGAATAAAAATTGATGTGTCCAATTCATACATATGAATACTGTATAATCACACACACACACAAAGTGTACCTATTCTAGCTTTTGCTTAACTGGACATCATCAATAGGCATTAACCTCAGCATGCTTCTAAAATAAAAAATGTGGATTTCTATGTCCAGTCAATGCAGCACCACAATAGTCACAAATTTAGGCTGCTTCAAATCACAGGGAACCTTAAAAAATCATCTAGTCCAACCCCTGCACGGATATAGGATTAAACGAACCCAAACCTATCCTGACACTTGTTTATCTTGCTATACAGTAGCAATGACCAGTCGGATTATATTGAAGATTTGGATCCTTTACGATTCAGATTCAAAGTCGAATCCCACATACTTCAACAGGAAAGTGGTCCGAGTCCCAACTTCCCCACCCCCATCTCTTGGAGCCCTATTTCCTCCCCATCAGGGCTCTGGCATGTACTTACCAGCCTCTGAGGAGTTGATTGAAGCTCCACTGGCCCAGCCCTGCTGTGCAGGGGCTCCCAGCTCCTTGCTTGGCAGCACGCATGCGAAAAATGGCCACCAAGGTCATTTTGTGCAGGAGCAGAATTGCCACCTACCCAAAATGGCGGTGACATCACTTTGGCCACCATTTTGGTTAAGAGTGGCAGCCATTTTGCACACGCACGCTGCCAAACAGGGAGCTCGGCAATACGCTGTGGTGAAGGGACCTGCCAAGAGGCCCCCCAGCAGTACCGGCAAGTGGAGCTTCAATCAACGCCTCCGAGGCTGGTAAGTACATGCCAGGGCCCCAGGAGTAGGGCTCGGGAACTGCAATTCCGGGTCTGCAACACTTGCACAGACGGAGTGCAGACTGATTCAGATTAATCCGAATCTGCATTATTCATGCCTACTATACAGTGAAACAGTTTTGAAAGCTTTTTAAAAAACTCTCCTCTGATAGAAATAAAAACCAACTAGCTACCTAAGTAGTTCTCTCATATGACTGCCATGCTTCCTAGTAATGGTCACATTAACTTCCTGTGCTAAGAGACTGCACTGAACCAAAGGAATATGAAAGAACGCAAGGAATAGGAATATGAAATAATAAGAACCTAAAGTGATGCTCTGGATCAGATCTTGCACTGCCAAGTGATATCATTCACACCGGTATTCAACATACATTACTAAATCAGAATTGGACCATTTTACATACAATCTGCGTGGCAGAGAAGGACGACACAAAAAGTTCATGGCAATACATAAGCAGGACCTGGTTTTCAATGTGTCATGCTTTATCCTACCATCTCAGAGTTTAGGGAAGCATAATCTTTCTAGATTCTCTTCAACAAAACAGAGTGGATTGTACTTCAGTGCAGATTGTTAGCCATATGGCTATTGCATAAGAATTAATATCTAAGCAATAAAGGTAATTCATTCATTAATTCCTCTCCTTGGATAGATTTATGTCAAACATTGTTACTTGTAAAACAACATTACGTAGAAAGCATAGTTGACTCACCAGGCGTGTATTAACCACAGGAAACAACAATGCCAAGAGAGCCCCATTTAGCATATGCATCTGTAACCTTAGAAGAGAGAAGCACAGTGTCACTTTTACTACTTGGAAATGAAATATGAACTGCATGTATTCAAAATAGGTTACACAGATAGCATGAACTTGCACAAGAAAGTAGCAAAAGCTTTATGTAAACTCTTTTGGCTTGAATTTATATAAAGCCAGATTAGCAGCAACCACCAGATGATGAAAACTCTCAAATAAATACATTTTATATTCTTTATCAGGAATGCTTTCTGTAATGAGCTTTGGATTCCAAAATTGTTTTGATTGCTGGCTTTTAATCTTATTTGTGGCCTCTTCTATTAGAGGGGTTTATCTATTTTTTTAAGGCTAAGAACAGGTACTTTGTTGAAAACCTTTATTTTTAGCCAAATATAAAAATACACATCGAACTAAAGCTTTGGAAATTTAAGCAGAAGCACTTATTTCATAAGCAGGGCTTTTAAATTATTCTAATACAAGAATCATTCATGGTCTTTTCATTTTACATTTAAAATCCACCAAAGCAGATCTTGAGCGGCTGATTCACAGGAACACATTATCGCAACTTAACATTGAATCCAAAGAATTTTATATAGTCCTTCTCCCGTCAGTCCTTTACTAAACAACTCCATTCCAGTTTAGGCTCCAGAAAAAGATGGAGAATGCTTTTTAAGAGTACATAACTGATACATTCAAAAGTGATTCAAGGACTTTGGACAAAGGAACTTACGTTTCTTAAGGAAAGACTTTCAAGAGCACTGATTGCAAATATCTCCCACTGAGTTTGTGCCTGCGACATGCACCTCCATGTGCCTAAATCACTTTTCAACATGAGATTTATGCTCTAAGATCCACCTCAGACATGAACACAGATCAAAACTGGAGTTGGCATGCGCAGGGAGTCCCGCGCCTCCCAAACCCACCACCACAGCAGGACCGGCCCAGGAGTTGCAGGGCCATGCACAAAATCTTGGTACAAGGCATAATTTAAATAATTTGCATATTTGTATAATTTCTCCTCATACCTGCATAAACCATACAATTCTTATCAGCCCCACCACTTACCCCTTAACTTCCCACACACTTGCTCAAGGAGGGGGGGGAAAGAGAATCTGGGCTGGAGCCCCCAGGTGCAGGGCCCAGGCTGGACACAAGTTGCACATGCCTAGGGCCTGCCCCACGCCACAGCTCTGCTTCTCCCTCTTCCAGTCACGCAGGTTAGGGAGGGGGATTTTCCCCGGGTTCCCATGCAGGAGCACACTGGGACCCATCCAAGGCCACATGCACACCAAGTACATATGCACACCAAACACATGGGATGTGCGCTGCACTTGGTGCATGCATGGACCCAGATTGGGCCCCACTTTATGCATGCACACAACTCCAGTTTTAGTCTGCACACACACCTAGACCTTGGATGGAAACATTAATGTACTTTTGAAAGTTTTACTCCATTCACTGCATACGGCTCCATATCATAAGCAGAAATGAACAAAGCATTTGCTGGTAGTAATTCTAATTGCAAATGATTGCATTTCTTCCAGTAGTTATTCGCAGGCAGAGTTTTTCAGATGCTGCAGATTAGAGATTATTTGTGAAATACATGTTTTTGCAGCTTTCCCTCCATCAATTAGCAAACTTTCCAAGTTATTTTTCTCTACTTAAGGCTGCAACTGGGTACTCGAACGTAAGGCACCCCATCGAATTTGGGGTGCCTGCTCAGCCCGGTTGAATTTGGACACCAACTGGTACCGACTCCCCAGGATGACTTGCCTCACTGCTAGCTCTTCTGGTCGATCACTGCTCCCTACTTGCTGCTGCTCCCAAGCCTGAACTCTGCTCGGCTAATTGAGGAACTTCCCAGCTCAGCTTTTCTGAGCGGTGGGGTGGCGAGGGAGAGATAGTGAGGAGTCCTCTTCCTATTTGCATGCACTCCCCTAATGGGTCCTCCATTCCCATGGGGACCGCAAAATAGGGGAGTGCGTTCCGCCTGGGAACGGGTGGGTGGGGACTCAGAGGGGTGCACACAGATAGGAAGAGGCCTCCTCGCTCCCCCCCAAACCACCACACAGAGACACAGAGGAAATGCCAAGCGGGGGAAGTTCCTCACTCAGGTGAGCGGCACACAGGCCAGGGAGGAGCGGAAAGCAGCAAACAACCAGAAGAGCAGCAGCCAGGCAGTGAGGTGAGTGACCCCAGGGAGCTGCAGGTGTTGGGAATAGCATCTTGGGGAGTCAAGTACCTGCATTTTTGGACACCAGGTACCTGAGGATGGGCCGGGTAACCTGTTAGGTGTCCACTGGGGGTGCCCAAAAATGTATTACCCACAAGTAGCAAATATGCTACCTGCTACAGCTCTACCTCCATTCTTCAGTAATCTCTCATCCAAAGAGAACAGGCAAGGAGTTACACCAGCTTGTCTAAAGTAACCATCCTGAATTCTGTAGGACCTCAGCAGGCAGCAAACTAGCTATAATTAGCATAACTCCTCCCCACCTGGGACTAGTGTACCTTGTAATTACCAAGCCAGCAGCAAAGAAGTTAATACAGCTGACAGATACCTATGAAACCAAGCATGCTCTTGGTGAAATGAGAGACTTTCCCTGAAATCAAAAAGCATTTCAGTTACAAAAGGAACGTATACCCTGTACTTTCAGAAATCAGAGTGTTCACCTAAGGGAGGCAGCAGTTTCACAGCTCCTGTGTTTATCAAATGAACACTCAAGAGAAGACTATGCATTAACATTTAGTTAGCACAGAATACTATTTTTAGGGGCGTGTAAACCTGAAGTTTAAAGACGTTGCCCAATATTAACTTTTGTTCTAAGTACTGACTGGTTTACAGCACAAATAACTCATCATTTCTGAATCTCAAAGAAAAAAAAGACCCGATTGAAATTATTATTTTACCTTTTACACTACCTCCCAATTAAAAAGCCTACATCAGCGTCCATCTGGATAAACCACTGCAAGAATAAGACGACTCTCAGTTTCTCCCCATCCAAAATGCTGTGACAAACATGCAAAGCTAGAGAGAATAGCAAGAACTGGTATGGTTGTTGCCCATTTTGTGATAGCTCAACAGCCAAGCTGTCCAACAAAAGTGCTTTGTGGCTAGAAGTATCAGGAGCCCATGAAACACCATCTGCTTTTTTAAAAAAAATTAAAAAAGTTTAAAAGTTAAAGTATGGTTTAGAGCAAGATGCTACGTCACTGCCCCAAAAGAGCAAGAGTAACAGCAGAACAAGGGAGTCTTCAGCCAGAAGAAAAACATTTCTCCAGTGTGCCCCTGACTTGCCGTTTCACGCACAGATTTCATCTGTCGGTGATATTCACGGGTTACTTGCATAGACTACGTCTTTATCTGCTCATAGGGAGAATGGCAAGTGAGTAGCATATGAATGCCCTGAACATACTCAAAGCTTCCAAGAGTGCTTAGTGAAAGGGTGCGTGGTCTCCAGTGGATGGACTACCAGTCTGTGCTTCAGGAAATTTGGGCCACAATCCTAAACCCTCTTAGTCTAGAACTGTTCCACTGAAGTCAATGGGACTACAAGAGTAAATGGTTTCAAGGTTACAGCCTTGTGTAGGTTCTTTTCCAGTTATGTCATCTGCCCCTGGACAAGTCATTTCCTCTTTCTGGTGTTCCATTTTCCCTTCTGAACTCGTCTGTCTTTTCTACTTCGATACTAAGCTCTTTAAAGTCTCCGAGGCCACACGGGATATCACATTTTGGGCAACCTTGTCCCACATTAGACCACGATGCAGCAGATTGTATGCCCAGCGGCTGCCAGGCATTTACTCAGTTCCGCCCCAGGGTGGACAGTCAGCTGCTACATGATGCATTGGCCAGAGAAGGCTGGTGACCCATTGCACGTTACTGTTGCCCCATCCAAGCTAAGGATGTCCAATGTGGGATAACGGCCCACCCCGTCCGGTCAGCCTGTGAAACCCTGCTGTGAGGCAAGGTCTGAAAATCAGGCCTGGAGGAGCATGCTCACCCTACCTGCCAAACAGCTGACTGCGGGGCCTGGAGGAGCGTGCACTCTCCCTGCCTGCCGAACAGCTGATCGGGGAGAGGGCCCGGAGGAGCGCACACGCTCACCTCCCCCCACTAAACAGCTGATGAGGGTGCAGAGGAACCCCTCCCACTATGTGCTGTATACCTAGCCCTCATCATGGTAGGGACATTTGTGTGCTGCTGTGATACAAACAACAACTAAATTTGAAGAACACCAGCAAGCTGATTGGAACCTGTAAGGAAGAAGTGATGGCATAAAGTTTGTTATGAAAAAATGCTGATGAAGGATAGCTGGAAAAGCCACAGCTGGAACAAAGGATAAACGGCTGTGAATTAGGTCCACACTCTACCTCACATGTGTGGCTTACGGAAGTTTAGGGTGGTTTTTTTTTCCAATGACACATCCAATATTTCAAACATTTGGAAGAAAGTGCAAGGTTTTTATTCCAAGGTGGCCTGTCATTTGAGTTCTTGGTGGTCATGGCAATATTGAAAAACATATAAGACTTCAAGCACCAGAGACCTCTTGCATAATTTCTTAGTTTCTGTGGGTTCAAGTAATGCACTAATGGACTATATGAAAATGTAACAACAGAAATGGCTGTAAAATATATCTACACGGACTGGACTGACACCTCAACTTATTTCATAGAATGAGGCCAAAAGAATAAAAACAGCCATCAAAGAAAAGGGGATTTCAGTCACTACCCAAAATGGGATGAACCAAAAAATCCACCCACCACCAAAAAACCCACAAAAACCTCGTTGAGATCTCAGTTCGATTAGAAATTTTTGAATTGTACAGACCTCCTTGACTAAAGGGAATAGAATACTATGTCGGTTTAGCCTATGGACTTCTGAAAAAGTTCTATCCCTTTTAAATAATGGAGTAGATCTTGCAGTCTTAATTAAAGCAAAATTCCCAATGAAGTTAAGGAGGAACAATTGTAGGATTTGATTTTGTACGGCCAGTGTTCAAATCAATTTTTATTTTATCAACCAGTTTATCAATAAAATCAATACCGGAATTTCACAGAAAGTCATGCTAGCAATTCTAATAATCCATTAAAGAACAAGGAAATTCCACCTCTCACTAGAGGTTTTCTGTGGTGACATTACAAAAGATAAATCAGATCACAAAAATTTCATTTCCTCTTGTAACTCTGTAGAAAGAACATTCAATTAAACGAAATCCATGTCTGTGAAAATACCTCTATGAATCACAAATGGATTACTGTGCTTTCAAAAACATGACATATCACATGTCTTGAGAATGCAAGGTGGTGGGGTTTTCCCCCCCTTTCTTATTTATTTTTTTGTGGTTTGGGGTGAATTGGAGATTTACTGATATGCTCAATGTTAAACACTGCAAAACTAAATCCTGTCTACTCTGTAATTCATGTTACCTTGTTGTTATCCGTTAAATGTCAAACAACTGGATAAAGAGAGTGCTTCTTACCAATAAAGATTTCTTTAAAAAAAAAAAAAGGCAGAGGATACAAGAGAGAAAAGCTGTTACAAGACCCACCAAAAATTGGAAATTTTTTTGCTTGTTTTGAAGCTAAAAAGTTAACTGCTGGAAAATCTAACGAAGAATTTTTGAATGATAATTGGAACTACATTCAGAACTCTAAGAGGAAACATCTTTATTCCTTTAAGAAACTCTGCGTGCTCAAGAGGCGGAAAGAAGAAGGTCCATACAAAAACAAAATCCATTATAAAATTAAAATAGTCAGTCCCACATTCAACTAACCAGCCTGATATCTGGATATTAGAGCACCACAAGCCCTCAAGGAATTAATATATACACCTTGTGTGTGGGACCCCCAGGCTTGTGGGCCTGAGTGTGGCTACACCTATTATAGCTATGTCCCTGCTCCTTCCAAACTACTACTCACAACCTGTAGAATTAGAATTTTAATTTCCTACTTCACAAAAGCAGGGACTTATCACAGTCAAATACATCAAAATGGAAGGAGAGGGGGGGAACTCAGACTTCAGTCTCAGACTACAAGTAGGACAGTAACATTTGCTTAACAGAGCTGGAATCTGAAACACACTATAAGGATCCTTATTTACCATCCATTGCCTTCTATTGATTGCACTTTGTTTCTGAATTTGCTGTAAGCCAGCCAAATTGAATACTGTTTTTCAAATACTGACATTTTGAAAAAACCTGTCCCCAATGCCCAACCACTGACCCAGTGGGCATTCTTTGTGCAGGCACTTTTAGTCATATTCACTCAGTGCAAGGTTTCTGGAAACAGAAAAGGTCACTTTTAAGGGCAAATAATTCATCTTAACATTCTTTCCCATCCTTCAGCTACCCTGCTGGATCATGTTGTTATAAGCATCTAAGAGGATTGTTTTTATAAAAGTAACTGCTTTGTTTTAAAAGCAAATTTTGTTAAATGTTTATCTGGAAAATTAAACCCCAGGCCAAGCAAGCCATTGTTATGAAACAACTTGCCTTGCTAAACGAGCAGTGTCCCCCCCCCCGGGGAATCTCTGTGAAGGGGGCTGCCATCACAGATCCATCCATGGCACAGGTCTGCTGAGGAGCTGTCTACACGGGGCAGGACTCCTGCTGTGCAGCAGGATCAGAGCCCCTGGAGGAGCTGCCACAAAACAGCTGATGGGGGAACCTGGAGGGGGACTCACCCCTGCCGCCAAACAGCTGATCAGAGAGCTCTGAGGATTACACACACACACACCAATCAGCAGTTTCCTGGTCAGGGTGAGTGCGCTCCTCTAGGCCTCCCTGATCAGCTATTTGGCAGTAGGAGTGAGCAAGCTCCTCTGCCTCCCCAATCAGCGGTTTCGTGGCTGGGGAGAGCACACAGGGCCCCCCCTGATCAGCTGTTTGGGGGATGGGGTCCTCTGGACCCGCTCCTTAGACTTCGCCTCATGGCGAGGCTCCACAGGCCAGCCAGACAGGAGGTAGCCCCACATTAGCACAGGTGAGGCAACAGTAGCCCACAATGAGTCACCAGCTTCTCCGGTGGATGCACCACATAGCAGCCAGGCACCTGTCCCATGGCAGAAGTGGGCGAACACCTGGCTGCTGCCAGACAGACGGTCAACTGCATTGTGGGTTAATATGGGATAGCTTTTCATGTGGTCTTACCCTATCATGGCAAGTTGCTCCAGTTTAAAGGGGATACATCTGTCCTGAAGACAGCATTCTCTGGCAGCTGGAGCAAATGTAGTTAAAAATTCTGGACATGAAACTAGCTTCAAAACAAGTTCAGCACGTCCCAGTTTCCCTGTACTCCCCCTCATAACCTGCATCAAAGGAACAAATGCTTGGGAGATTCTCCAAGATCCTTCTTCACTACACACCAGCAAGGTCTAAGTATTACTAATAACCCTCAAGAATACTTACTTAAAGCTCCTTATGTGTATGAGAGGCACACTTCAAGGGCTTAGGTGCAACTACACACTGGATTAAAACTCAAATAGGCTTGCAACAGTTATACCAATTCCAGCAGGAGACAGGTTTATCATTCTAAGAGACACAGAAATACAGATATTCTAAAGAAATATGCTGGCTCTAGCAATGGTGTCGGTTCACCTTTAAGGACTGGATATAAATCAAATTGATTTTTTTATTATTTTTTTTAAAAAGGAGAAAAATGAATTCCTTCCCATTCCTCTCCACAGTCTGCAACTCGGTTAAAACAGTTGGCTGATAATACGAGCATGTAATCATTCTGCATGTTAAAAATAAGATATTGAATCAATGGATCTCCAAGCCCTACTGTAACTTGCACTGGGAAAGAAAGGAGGAACTTAATCGTCACCTTTGTTTTTCCCTTACCCTGGGGCCGTCATGGTCAGATTTGGTCCCTGACAAAAAGATACACCCTCGAGACTGCTCTAACCTAACTTGTACCAGCTGCTACAGCAGCCAGAAATACCTCTTTTCTCTCTCAGAGGGGCTCCAGAAGTTAGTCATACAATCTCCTACCCCAACATTATGCTTGTGGTAAATTCCTAGTGGATCCTTTACACTATCTTCATGGGGTACCAACGAATTAGGCATGTTGCCCCTTTAGCTATTCTACAGTCCTGACTATGTCTTGGAAGGTAAAATACAGAGAACAACATTGCATTCCCACAAAGAAGAGATCCCGCCTCTCTAGAGACAAAACTTGTGGTATTTGTTGCCAGAGGATGTGGTCAAGGCCAGTAGTATAGCTGGGTTTAAAAAAGGATTGAACAACTTCTTGGGAGGATAGGTCCATTAACGGCTATAGGCCAAGTAAGTATTAGCCAGGGGACAATCTCTGACATTCGGGACCTGGGAGTGAACAACAGGGAATGGATAACCCCTTTCTGATCTTTTGGATACTTCTCCCAAGCTACTGAGATTGGCCACTGCCAGAGACACGATGCTGGGCTTGATGGACCATTGGTCTGATCCACTATGGCATTTATGTTCTTTTGGACCCCGCCATCTCCAGCACAAAGGTGTGGCTGTTGAGGTGTTATAATGGTGACAATGTGCTGGCATCATGCGTTTCTGTAATTTTACCAGTCACAAATCGCTCCAAATTTCCTTTTGCATTGCCATTGTTTTTTGGCTTCATCTGTGACAGAACATGAAATGGAATATAGCAACACAAGGCACATTTGAGAATGCATACGAGAACATTTCTCTGCCATTTTTAGGTTCCTGTGTCTTTTCCAACTGCCTAACGAATGGCCATATGAATAGCAAGAGGAGCAGTGTCAAACTTTCAGGTCATCTCTTCTGCAATACTACAAAATTAAATTTCTGGCCAGCACTCCCGATTAGTTTCTCCAGAGAGGCTGAGGTAATTTGAGTGTAAGAGTCTGCTGCCTGGTCTGACCACCAAATGGAACTGGAGCAATTCAGGCAGTTTACAACAGAAGAACTGGAGGTGGGAAAGGGGGGGCATTGTTTAATAACTAACGAACGTCATTTTCTCAGATGATGAATGTTCTCTTTTGTTGAGAAATGAAATTACCACTTAGACAGTCTAAGCCTCTAGACTGGAGCAGATTTTCATTGCACTATTTCTATTTTTACCAACTATTCTGTTTTGATTAATATCTAAAAGATTTCAGTTATAGCCTCAGGAAAGGAACAGATTGCATGTGTACAAGGCAATCAGACTTGTGAATTACAAAATGAGTGCACAGGCCAGGAAGTTACTTGCTTTCCAATCTTGGGTGCTTTACAAAAAACTAAGTGGCAGTAGCTCAAAATATTGCAAGGTTAGCAGAATTAGTTTTTTCATGGACCATAGGCAGATTAAGGTCATCTTTTTCCAGCTAGCGTGGTAACAGCCATTTCCAAAACAAAGACTGCTTCATAGAGGATGCAGTCTCTTCACAACCCTGTCTTCAGGGCCACACAAAAAATAATTTATTTATTTTTTTAATTCCCTACTTTTGTGGAAATCAAAGAAATGCTGGAAAGAATGGGACACAAAAGCAATGCTGGAAGATGGAAAGATGCAAGGTCTCCAGGAACAATTGCGTAGTCTACTTTTTATCATAATCACACTTTACTCATAGTACACTTCAATTGAACACCTCAGAAGGTATCATCATGATTTCCAAAAAGAAAAGATCTTTTTAGATGTGTTTCCTCTCTGTGGATTTCACCATCCGTTTTCAGAAATCTCATGGGGGGAGTTTAGATGTGCCTCCCTGGACCAGAAGCTGCCTGGCTGCCATTGGAAACAGCGGCGCCAGGCAGCTCATGTATTAATTTTTAATCCAGATTTGCCAAACCCATATCGAGGTTTGACAAGTTCAGATTTAAAATGAATGTGCAAGACCCGCACCGGAAGTCAGCTGCCCGCCATTGGAAACAGCGGCACCGGGCAGCTCGCACATTCATTTTAGAACTGGACTTGTCAAACCTCAATAATCGGTTTGACAAATCTGGATTTTAAAATAATACGCAAGACACCCAGCACCACGGTTTCTAAATCGGTGAAGAGAGGAGGCCCATCTAAAGACATGCGGAAGTTGAATTACTTGCCCTGAGTCGCACAGCAAACCAGTGGGGCAAATGGGAAAGACTACTTGGGGGTGTCCTTGCCTTTGTCATGGCTACATTACCCCAAAGAAGTTATGTCCGATATAGAAATGACTTTTTCGGCATCTCCTCCTTTCCTAAGGACATTTCATACTGGTCAGTAGCACCTGCAAAGGGCATGTTGTCTCAGTAGTACATGCTGTGTATACAAAATTTCTGCAGAAAGCAAGCAACTTGGTTGTCTGTCTCTCTCTCACACACACACACAGGTCCTGCAATCTTGCTGAAGAAATGGCACGGAGCAACTGTATGATGAAGAGAAGTACAGCATGACAGAAGATTTTACAGGCATCAAAACCTACTGGCTCTACTGGATTCATCCCAAATTGTGTCCAATTATAGAAGGACGTCTTTACATAGCACCAACATGCTAAGTATTCAGCCACCTGTTCCAGAGGCTATTAGGAAATTGACCATGTCCACTATGTATACAGGACACATTTTAAAAATATTTGAATTCCTGTCTCTTAACGTTTGTGTATTCTATTAAGAGAGATTCTTGCATCACCTAGACTCAGATACTCGTGCTTTTACAACAAAGCCTGTTTTAACAAGTGAAAGGAAAATGCTCTGTCCTTCTCTTGCTTGTCCTTGCTCAGCTGAGCCTTTTTGCAAAAGTACTTAAAGATACCATCGGTGCAAGTATTTTTGAGGGGAAAAGATACATGAAAATTGCTTCTGCTCACAATTATTTCCTCCAGCAAAAATAGTTCCCTAGCTTCAGACGCTGAAAGGCTGGGGCGTGGAGCTTGTGCTGAAGCAGGCAAGGAGGGGAGAGGGCTCTGGGTGCTCTGCAATTATCAGCTGTCTAACAGAGTATGGAGCTCTCTCCCCTCAAGCTCTCACCCTGCACTAGGGAAAGGACGCTTGATTTCGTCCCTGCCTGTTCGGGAGTGGAAGGATTCCGCCCCCCCCGCCCATGCAGTGGAACAGGGATGGTGTTACTGCTCCAAGCCATTAGCCATCTGGCTGAGCTGTCAAACAGCTGATGGACAAAACAGGAGGAGACAGCCTTGCTGGAGGTGTGAAAAGTTTTCACCATGAAAAAGGCAGGAAGCCCTCTTCCCAGAAATATTCTCTCCCTCCTCCTCCCAAAATATATTTGCATATTAGTACTTAGCAGGTCTTGCCAGCATATAGATAGTGCTTCTGAAATGGGAGAATCCTTCACATTTAAGGACTACACTGTAACCTATATGATACGAAATAGAGCAAACCAGTTTGCACGCTAGCTTTTGAAATTTTACTCTTACTTCTGAACTGTGAACTAACAAATCCCCTCTTTATTTGCCATTTCCTTTCTTTCTCAACAACTTACGGCCAAGATCTGGAAATACAAGCCAACTTCTCATAAGAGACTGAAAATCTCTCACAGTTCTTCCTACCCAAAGCAGAAATGTTTGCTAAAATGTATTCCAAACTGGTTTCAATAATGGGATAATCACAAATTTGTTTACCATGTAGAAAGGAATAAAAAGATACAGCAGATATGCCCTAGGTCCTTAAAATGATTCAGCAATGACAGATACTAGTTCAGGAATCAGTATCATCTGTCACCATACATTTTAAGTTTAAAACAAATCTGTAAGTATATACCTAAATTTGCTTGATCAACTGGTAAGGATTTTGAAGCAGCTTTTAAAAAATAATAATAAAAAAACAATATTGTTAATCCTAGAGTGTCAAATTTCCAGCATCTTTTGAAGACTTTTTAAAAAGTATATAATCAAAGGGGTATGGGTCTGCTAATTGGATTATACAAGACTAAAATTCTGATTAGTATGTGTGCAAAAACTAAGATTCCTGAGCAAATATCGGTTATTTAAGTGATAAAATAGAGACTAGCACACACAGAGATATGTTCAAAATGTGACAGTCGTGTACATTTTCATACAACCAATTTTTCAACTCAAGCCACCATCACTTTCAAGCCCAGAGACTGTTGATATACAATGTTTAAAAGGCTAGTTTCAAAGAACATTAGAACTTAAATATGTAATGCAAATGGTAGCGAAGCAGAAAGACAGTGCATGAATGTTACCTGAAGAGAATCATTGCAAGACGACATGGCGGACAGGCAAGAAGAAAAATCTGGAATATTTAAAAAAAAAAAAAAAAAAATTAAGTTAGTGCTATGAGGTTTCCCCGCGTCCAACATTTCTCTCCACTCCCACAGACCAGAGACAGCTTGTACGTAAGTGGACATGATCAAATATCACACATTCTGTGGTGGCCACTGATAAGCCTGAGTTCCAAAAATGACAGCTGCAGGCAGCTACCTGCAAACCCAGAGGATCCAAATTGGGGATGGGGTTAAAGCTCCCTAACTAAGTCAGACCAATGGTCCATCTTAGCCCAGTATTGTCACAACCTGACATGGCAGCAGCAGGGGTTTCAAATTTGGGTCCAAATCCGGCTCTTCCAGGGTCTCTGGCTGGGGCCATCCCGGCGGGCTTCCTGGGACCCCTCCAGGCCCCCAGTGGAGGCCTCCCCCAGGTGTGCTTCCAGGAGTCCTGAGGTGGAGATGCCAGGGATTGAACCTGGGACCTTATACATGCAAAGCACACGCTCTTACCACTTGAGCTATGTGCCGCCCCCCCCTTCTAGATCATCTCTGGAGAGGTCACCCATTACAACTCCTGAAAAAGCAAACACCCTAAATTTTATTTTCTTTGCACTTATCATGGATAGTGCCCACAGTATCAGAAGTGGGACTTAACCATATCAAGTGCTGTGTAACTACATAAAAGCGCGTTACCATCATGTGTCCCAGCTAGTTTCAGTAGTGCAGTAGCCTCGATATTGCAGTATTCCTTATACTTGATGTATTGGGTAATCTTAGCTATCCAAGACATTTTCCAAGTATGAAGAAGGTAAAATAGATACTTTTTACACCTGTAGGTAAAATTCTCTCTCAGCTGGGGTCCAAAGCTCCTATATGAAGTTCAAATATTTTGCATCAACAGATCTTAACAAAGAATACAACGTGATGAAGTAGAGAGGAATGAATGACATTTTCACCGCCTAATGCCCTGTCGAAGCAAACAAAGTGCCAATCCAGCCCGGCAGGAGCTTAATAGGACAGAGTTAAAAATACACTTCATCTCTACTATCTAGCACTCCTGCAGCGGGTGTGTCAGTGGAAAATGGAACTTGCCCACATGAAAAGGTAAAGGTAGACAGAATTTATTTGCCAAGCAACTATCCATCAACATCTAAGGGCTCTAGGTGACAGCACTTGAAGGGAATCATCTCTCAAGTGCAATGCCAACTATATTCAGTAACATACTTACTCACTGTGCTACAGAGCTTATCTGGTACATGCATCTGATAGATGTTCAACTTAATTAGCAACTCGGCCTACCCATGCTGCAGGAACAGTGGGAATGGTTAAAATAAATACAGTATGAAATCATGCTTTTGAGTCTGGAAAAAAAAGCCCTTTTTATTCTGCTCCTGTACAAACAGCCATTTGTATAGCAAATATTTGGATTACAATGCAGGTTATTAATAGAGGGTAAAAACAAATGAGACAACAGCCCACATTAGCTAGTATTAGACCATACCATTTATTAGCTGTAGGCCGGATGTTTGTCCACACCGAACACAGGGCCACCACCCAGCCCCCATTCACGGTGTGGTCTCGCAGAACTGAGATCCCGCTGTGCAGGTGAATGCTGGCTAATCTGCACTCATGGGGCGCTGGTGTCTATTGGGGTCTGCACAGCCTTTGCCTGCACATAGGTCCGCCAGGACTATATATTCATGGGCACAGCACTTAAGAGTGGTCCGAGGAGCGAGTGTGCTCTCACTAGCGCTTTGACTGTTTACTTTTGCTTTTGGAGCACTCCACAAAGGCACTTCATAAAGCAAAAAGAAAACAGATGAAACACACAGCAGGGGCAGCTTCCTGTACCCAGAGTTCACAGCGACTGAGTCATGGGGTGGATTGGACGTGGCACCTCCCCATTTATTGGGTTCATTTGCTGAGCCACGGGAGTGACAGCTGCGTGGGAGCTCCAGCGGGCTACCGTCTCATCAGTTAACACCTGTCGTTAAAAATAAGGGGTGCATTTCTCTTTCAGTGGAGTAAACGTTTCAGTTACAGTCTGGAACACTCAGAAAAACCCATCCTCTTTTTCACTAGTTATCAGACAAAGCATTAGTGGCTGCACAGTAAGCAAGAGGTACCAATTAAATTTAATTGAAAAGGGCCTCAAGACATTTCTTTGCTGGAAAACCTCAAAACCAATCCAAATTTCTTCCAGACCTTCCATTCAAATAGCAAGGCATTTCACTTCATTAGGCCAGGGTTAACAAACAAGGTAATGCAATGGCCACATAAAATCGATGCTATGTGTGCAAAAGCAAAAAAGAAGCATATGCATGAAAATATTACACATCCGAGACATAACCGTTACATAATACCTGAGCCATGCAGGATTTATACACAAAATCTGGTAAAAGATTAGGCAGAATTTGCAATGACACTAGTAATGTCTGCATTGAATTCGCAATATCACAAACATGAAAGACATTTAAGCATTACACTAACAACCTGGTTTATGAACCCCCAGACATGATTTATACAAGCCTCTAGGGCATCATAACTAAGCTTTACATTTAAAAAAATTCCCCTGTTCCCCTAACTGCCTTCGTTCCCCTGCTGCCCAACTGCCTTTGTCCCTTCTCCCTAGCTGCCCCCGACGCCTGGAACTCCCTCCCTGCCCACATCCACCTTGCCCTCTCCCTTTGTACCTTCAAATCCCTCCTCAAGACTCGCCTCTTCCGCTCTGCCCTCCCCGACGCCTTGCTCCCCTCACCTAACTTCTGCCGATACCTACCATCCAGCACAATCTGTTACCGGAGGTCTGTGTACTCCTATCCTCACCACATGGAGCAGCCAGCCAACATTCTCGATGTAAACAAGCCAAGCACATGCACCTGAGACCTCGCATCTCCGTGAATGTTACACCCCTTGTCTCTCCCTCTGTTCCCCCTCCTTAGTCTCCCCCCACCCCTCTGTCTCTCAGATTGTAAGCTCTAGGGCAGGGACCGTGTCTATTACATTACTTCGTAAAGCACCAGGTACGTTGCTTGCGCTATATAAGTACTTGCTGCTAATAATAATTTTAAAAAAGAAAAAACATCACAGCACCTTTAAAAGCCCAATACCACAGATTAAAAAGGATTAAACTTAAAATAATAAAACCAAGTTATACCAACTAATTGTAATATTCCATGATCAATTAATGCTCCCTAGAGCACTTCCTTAGTGGGAAACATCATCGGATAACCCCCTTATAACCTGCTCTTCCTAAATTACTTGCAGACCACTATCTCACATACAAACTTTCTAAACATTGAAGAGAACAGCCAAGTCCGTCTTATTTGTGTATACCAAAGTGGAAAATATTTAGAAGCCAATAAATCGATATTTAAAATGAATGCACATTAATATCAATCATTAATAGGATACGTTCATGCATTTAGCTACATCCCTCAGCAAAGGATTGTGCCAAGCTGCCCCACCCCAGAGAGCACACTACAGATTGCTTCAAAAGGACTCACCCCATTTCCAGCAACTGCACTATTAAAAATGATGTAGCATACTCCACCCCACACGGTCTGCCAGTTCTGCTGGTTGCAGCATACGAGTCTTGATGCTGCCTACTCCCCAACTCTCATTTGGGCCAGCTGCTCTCTGCAGAAAGCATGTCAACAACAACGAAGGCTAGGTTCGTAGACACAGCTATTATGACTAGCCCTGAAGAGGGCACATAAGGTCTGAAGACCATTTTTCTCCACACCTTCACGTGTGTGTAGCCACAGTTTAGTCCTATCTGTTTATATGGACGATAATGGCCAACTTCATTGTATGTAATAACAAACACAGCACTCTGACTCAATTGTTGCCTGCTTCTCCCAAATCTAGGAGCAGAGTTCCATCCGCAGCTGGCAACTCATTGTACATTGGTACAGAGTTTTGGGTTTTTTCACCACATTGGCTTTCCACTGCGATGGGATTGGGACCTCTCTGCCCCACTCTAGACTGGCTGTAACCTAGGGTACTTTTAAACAAGTCAGCCCCACGCAAGGACCGCCTGTCCCTGCGTGGGGCCCACCTCATCTGAATATCGGGGGGGGAATGGTACACGCTCCTGCACCCACCCAACGCCACGCATCTCCAGCCCCCTCACACATGGGGCTTTCGGCAAAACACTGGGGTGTCCCGTGCAGACAGGACGGTCAGCGCATGTGCAGGGCAGTGGTATGTGGGGCCGCTCGTGTGAAGTGCTCCCCGGTGAACAGCGCCCACGCACCCTCTCCTTGCACCGATCATGGACCCCCCCTTGTCTTTAAGGGTGTCTTTTTTTTTTTTTTAGTTTCCCCACCTACAGCGTCCACTGAAGATAACTCCCTCCAGAATTACTCCAGTCTGTAAAGGGTGAACCCTCTGTCACCCTTACCTCAGAGTTTCCAAATCACAGAAAATGAATTCACCGTTTGTCTGGGTCTCTAACTCAGAACCCCCTCCACTGTGTCACCCGTGTCAGTACCATTCAAGCACGCCAGGCTTAGTTAAAATAATTTTAACTTGTAAATCAAAATTAAGATTAGCACAAGATTGGATACACGAGTGCAATAAAACAAAATATAAAGGTAACACAAATCTACCTTACTCTGAGTTTTTAAGCTAAATCTTACCCTATGTATTTGTATCCTTAAAAGTCCATATCTCAGACAGATGGGATGGCTGGGTGCAGTTTCTTGCTTCTGTTGCAGCTTATGTCTTGGCAGGTACTGCACATCCCCCCATATCTACCAGGCAGTCACATGTTTATTGTGTTGCTAATCTGTTTTGTTGATTTGCTCTGTTCCTCAGACAGCATCGCTGACTGTGGGCTCAACTCTGCTTTCAGGATTTCTGATTATATACAGTCTTTCATCATAGTTATATCCTCCTTGTAATTCTGGGTTGTTTGATATCAGACATAGCTAGGAAATGTCTACATGAAGTACTCACACCATGTACAAGTAGGTTTCATGTGTGTTATGTACGTTGATTTCAGAATCATCATAACTGTATGGCAGACTTTTCAGGAAGGGGGTACACACCAAAAACAAAAAAAGAACTGATTTACCTGAACTGACTTGGAATGTTTTGATTCTTTATGGACTTAAAACTAAATAAAGGACAAGACAGTCTTAAAACCAAACCAACGTTGTCCACACAAGGGGAGATGCCAAATTAACCAGTTTCTAAACTGATTTACCTTTTAGTAAACTAGATACGATTTTATCACAAAGACTAGACTTAAATATACTTCCACTCACCTTCTAGCAAATCCAAGTGTTTTCAATAAATATAGAAATCTCTCACACACCTTGGTAGCTCTTAGAACCTGCTCTTTCAGTCAAAACAACACATGGTTCTGCCACTTAAGATGAAATGGAGAACACTCTTGGTAAGGGGCAGTTTAGGGTTGTTAGCATGACGCATGCTCATCTTTTATTTATTTATTCATTCATGGGCTTGTTCACATGAACACAATGGTTAAAACAAGTATTGGGGTTAATTACGTCTGCTAAACAAGCCGGGTTAAACTGGGAAGGAAGGCACCTATTCTGGGAGTCACACTCGCATGTACCTTGCAGGGGAAATTTTCAATTGTTTACATTTCTTCATGCAGTCATCTGCTCTCCCCAGCAAGCCATAGTACTTCCTGTATGTACAACACACAGTCTTGCTGCCTCACTGACTGCTTGGAAAGAAATGGAGGTGATTCTAAAGTTCTTTAAGGCTTTAATGGTAAGGACTGTTCTTACTGCAATACAAAATAACTTTTTGTAATATTTTAAAGTAACATGGTAGTTTGTTGAAAGCATTAAATTTCAATGCAACAAGCTAAATTGAAACAATGAAACAAGTATTCATTTCATTTAGGTGGACTCTAGCATACTTTTTTTTAACAAACAAACAAAAAACATCTAGGTACTAAATAAACATCTAGAAACTGCTCTGTCTGCGATCTCTCCTTCGAGCCCCATCCTATATCTGACCATTTCCTTGCCTCCTTCAACCTCTCCCACTGCTCCCCCTCCTCTTCCCCATCTCCCCGTCCCTTCTGCGATCTGCAGGCCATTGTGCCCCAGGACTTTGCCTCCTCCCTCTCCGCTCAGGATCTTGCTCTTTTTTTCACCTCTAAGATTGACAAGATCCACCTGGATATCGCTTCCAAGTCCTCTCCCCCTTCCACTCCCTCCCCGTCTCTCCACCTCTCTCCTGTCCTCCTTCCCTCCTGCCTCCCTTGACGAAATCTCCTCCCTGCTCTCCTCCTCCAACCCCTCCACTTGCCCCGTGGACCCCATTCCTTCCCGCCTTCTGACCTCCATTGCTTCCACCGTCGCCCCTCTCCTCCTGTACATCACCAACCTCTCCCTCTCTACCAGCTCCTTCCCCTCTGCCTTTAAACATGCCACTGTCTCCCCCATCCTCAAGAAGTCCACTCTGGATCCCTCTGAACCCTCTAATTACCATCCTGTCTCGCTCCTCCCTTTTGCTTCCAAACTCCTTGAACAGGTTGTCTATTCCCGTTGCCTCGACCTCCTCTCCGCCAACTCCTCCCTTGACCCCCTTCACTCCACTGAAACTGCTCTTGCTAAGATCACCAATGATCTTCTTGTGGCTAAATCCAACTGCCTTTATTTCTTGTCCTCCTTGATCTCTCTGCTGCCTTCGACACTGTTGACCACTCCCTCCTGCTTTAATAGTTCCCACTCCCTTGGATTCCAGGACTCTGTCCTCGACTGGTTCTCCTCCAACCTTTCAGACCGCTCCTTCAATTTATCTCTTCCTAACTCCTCCCCCTCCTTGCCCCTCTCGGTCAGGATTCCCCAAGGCCCTGTCCTTGGCCCTCTCCCCTTCTCTATCTACATCCAATCCCTAGGCAGACTCATTGCCTCCCACCGCTTCCAATACCACTTATACGCTGATGACACTCAACTCTCTCTCTCCACTCCTTCTCTCTGCCCAACTCTCTCTCTGATATCTCTGCCTGGATGTCTCAACGCCAACTCAAACTGAACATGGCGAAAACTCAACTCCTGATCTTCCCTCCCAATCCTTGCTCGCCCTCTTCCCTGCCAATTGCCACTGACGGGGTCTTCATCCTCCCTGTCCCCCAAGCCCGTAGCTTGGGCTTCATCTTCGACTCACACCTTACCTTCAAACCCTACATTGACTCCGTGGCCAAACCCTGCCATTTCTCCCTCCACAACATTGCTAGGATCAGCCCTTTTCTGTCTCCTCTGCCAAAACTCTCATCCACGGCCATGTGATCTCACGCTTCAACTATTGTAACCTCCTCCTTGCTGGCCTTCCCCGCTCCCACCTTTCTTCCCTCATCTCTGTTCAAAACTCTGCTGCCAGGATCATCCACCTAGCCCGTCGCTTTGACCACGTGCAGCCTCTTCTCTCCTCTCTCCACTGGCTTCCCCTTCCCGAGCATATTCTGCACAAGCTCCTCGTCTTCACCTACAAAGCCGTTCACAACCTCGTTCCCCCCTACCTCTCTGCCCTGATCTCCCTCCGAACCCCTGTTCGAGTCCTCCGCTCCTCCTCCATCCCCTCCCTCATCCTCCCACGCCTCCCCTGCTCCCCCAACTGCCTTCGTCCCTTCTCCCTCGCTGTCCCGCATGCCTGGAACTCCCTCCCTGCCCTCGCCCGCCTTGCCCCCACCCTCCACACCTTCAAGTCACTCCTCAAAACCCACCTTTTCCGCTCCGCCCTTCCTAACTCCTGCTAACCACCCCCACCCAGGATTATCCCCTACCTGTTATCTGTAAACTCCCAATGTACTGTAACCAAGCCAAGAACGTGTACCTGAGTTCTTGCATCCTCATGAATGTCGCATCCCTTGTCTCTCCCTCTGTTCCCCCTTCCCTGTCTCCCCTCCCCAGGTCTTTAGACTGTAAGCTCTCGGGCAGGGACCATGTCTATATTGTTTTCTGTAAAGCTCCAGGTACATCACCAGCGCTATATAAATGCTTATTATTATAATAATAAATATAATAATAGCCACCTTGTGACCAGGTCTGAAAAGAGGCCCAAAAGTACTGACCCCATTAAAGAAGCATACCCCCTGCCCAACAGGATCACAGCATCTGGTGTAGAGCCACAGCGGTTAGCACACTTGCTACCCATGAGTAGTACCCGCATTTTCAGGCACCCCCAGCGAGCACCCGTGACCCAACAGGGTACACACACACCCCAATTCGGTACCGGGTACTCCTTGGGTTGACTCATCTCCCCGCTGGGCTGCTGCTCCCCCAGTCCTGGTTGCTGCTCTTTGCTTCTCCCCAGGTTTGCATGCTGCTCAGCTGAGCTGGGGACTTCCCAGCTTGGCTTTTTCTGAGGGGGGGAGGGAGGAAGTGAAGAGGCCTCTTCTCATCTTCATGTGCCCCCAGTGGGTCCCCCATTGCCAGGGCCCCCCAAAATGGGAGCAAGTGCAGGACCTATATGCACCCCTGATATGGGTCACCCTGGGAACGGGAGACCCATTGGCGGGGTGCATGCAGGTGGGAAGAGGCTTCCTCACTTCCCCTCTCCCCCTCGCTCAGAAAAAGCCAGCTCAGCTGAGCAGCATGCAGGTCAGGAAGGAGCAGGGAGCAGCAATTGGACCGGAGGAGCAGCAGCCCAGCAGTGAGGCGAGTCAAGCCTGGGGAGTCGCTGGGTTGCATTCAGGTTCCACTTGTTGCCCAAGTGCAACCAGGGTGAGTTGGGCACCCCAGATTAGACAGGGTGCCCGACTTGCCCAGTGTCTGGTTGCAGCTCTTATCTGGATCCTTACTCTAGCACTTAAATAAATGGTAGACCCATAACTGTGTTCCAAGCCAAAGCACAGTACAAAGATACAAAAGGAACTTTGTAGAGATTTGCAGCAATCATTTCTGACATGATTAATCTAAAGCCTATTTTTAAATCAATACAAATGTAAAAGTGGTAAAAATTCAAAGTTAGAATAGAGTAGGCGAGAAAGATTTAAAGACATCCATTCTTAAACAGATGAACTGTTTGCATCTTGTACAAATGATGTAGTCTTCAAAGGAAGTATGACACAAGAAAATGCCGCCGAGGGAAATGAAAGGCTCTAATGTAAAATTCTGCCAACCTGACAGAAAGAAAAATGTTCAGAGTTCACAGACATGTTACACCATCACACAGCTAGTGACCTTCTGCAAGCGAGAAAGCAGATTAGACACACCAATATACATTTAATAAAGAATTGAGAGCAAATCTGACCTACATCTGATGAGGGTGACAGAGTGTGAGAAACTGACTTAGAGTAGTACAAAAGAACTAAAGATAAGGATGTATGTGATACCTTGGGAACTGGGAGAGCTAGGGGGGTGCCTAGTAAGCCCCAGGAAAAAATATTAGGGGCGCCATTGGGACAGAATACTCATGGTCTGATGTCTGTACTCTAAAGCACACTGTGGAAAACAAACATGATGAACCTGAAAATACAAGAATATAAATAGGATTTAACTGGTATTACTGAAATTTGGTGGGTTGACTCCCATGACTGGAATGTAGTAATGTTGGGAAATAAATGAGGTGGTGTCTAATAGTAATAAAGGATAGACCTTGTTCAAAAAGAGTAGGTGCAATAGAAAGAGAGGGAGAGTAGCATTGTGTGTCAGAAATGTCTACATCTGCACAGAAATCCACGAAAGTGAGTATGGCAGTACAGTTGAGACCATCTGGGAAGAATTAAAAGGAGAAAAATAAAAAATGTTGCGGGGCTGGAGTCTACTACAGATCACCAAACCAAGAAAACATATGATGCTTTTCTAAAAAGATGCAAAACTTTCAAGGAGGCAAGTAGTAGTAGTAATGGGGGACTTCAACTACCCCGATATCTATTAGAAAACCAACTCTGCTAAGCATGGAATGTCCAATAAATTCTTGACTTGCTTGCTGACAACTTCATCTTTCAGAAGGCAGAGGAAGGTACAAGGGGGTCAGCTATCTTGAACTTGATCCTAACCAACAGGGAAGACTTGGTCAATGAGGTAAAAGCAGTGAGAACTTTGGAGGGGAAATGGACCATGTAATTTCAGAATTCATGATCTTAAGGAAAGGAAAAGGTGAGCATAGTCAAACGTGTACCTTGGACTTTAGGGAAGCTGATTTTAATGAACTCAGAGAAATGCCAAGTAGGATCCTATGGTTCTATAATCTAAAGGAGAAAGGAGTCCAAGATGGGTGGGAGTTTCAAAAAATGAGATGCAGAAGGCACAATCACAAACCATTCCAATGAGAAAGAAAAATGGGAGACCTCTAAAGAAACTGATGTGGCTGCACAAGAAGCTTACTGAGTAGTTGAGAATTTAAAAGGACATGTATAAGAAATGGAAGGAGGGACATGTCACCAAGAATGCATACAGACGAGTAGCCCCAACTTGTAGGGACAGTGTCAAAGGCTAGACCTACGCATTTTTCCTCCCTCCCACCTGACCATCTGCATCGATGGGGTCACCATCCATCCCATTCTCCAAGCCCGCAGCTTGGGCTTCATCTTTGACACACACCTCTCTTTCAAACCTTACATTGATTCTGTGGCCAAATCCTGCCGATTCGCTCTCCACAACATTGCCCGCATCCGCCCCTCTCTCTATCTCCTCGGCCAAAATCCTTGTTCATGCCTTGGCTCTCTCTCGCCTCGACTACTGCAACCTCCTACTTGCTGGCCTCCCTCGCTCTCACCTGTCCCCCCTTATCGCAATCCAAAACTCCGCCGCCAAGATCATTCACTCTGCCAGTCGCTTCGACCATGTGCAGCCTCTCCTCCTCTCCCTTCACTGGCTCCCCCTTCCTGAACATATCCTGTTTAAACTCCTGGTTTTCACGTTCAAATCGCTCCACGACCAAGCTCTCCCTTACCTCTCGGACCCAATTTCCCTACGCACTCCTGCACGCGCTCTCCACTCTTCCTTTGTCCCCTCCCTCACGCTCCCTCGTTTCTCCTGCTCACCTAACCGCCTTCGACCCTTCTCCCTCGCTGCCCCCCATGCCTGAACTCCCTCCCTGCCCACATCCGCCTTGCCTCCTCCCTCCGCTCTTTCAAATCCCTCCTCAAGACCCACCTTTTCCTTGCTGCCTTTCCCAATGCCTGCTAGTCTTTCCCTGTACACTTACTGTCTGCCCTTCTCTGCTGACTGCTGCTACCAACCTCTTTGTAACCAAGCCAAGTATACGCACCTGAGACTTCACATCCGCTTGAATGTTTGTCTGTCTTCTCCCCTTTCTCTCCCACTGTCCCCTCTCCCTGTCTCCCCCCCCCCCTTTATCTTTTAGATTGTAAGCCACAGGCAGGGACCGTGTCTAATTCTATGTTCTGTACAGCACCAGGTCACACGACTGGCGCTATATAAATGTTTATTATAATAACAACAACAACAACCTCAGAATGAGCGGAGGCTAGCAAGGGATACTCACAACAACAAAAAGGACTTTTTCAGGTATGTTAGAAGTAAGAGGAAGAATAAGGAAATAGTAGGTCTGCTGCTCGATAAAGATGGTGAAATGTTAACAGGTGACTGAGAGAAGGCAGAACTGTTCAATTCTTATTTTGCCTCTAACCAGGCAGGAAGATATGGCAGTGGTTGCCTACTGGAAGGCTGCACCCTGGCTCCATCACTTCAAACAGGAGCACAAGTTTGAAGATTATTTAGATAAACTGAACGATCTCATTTTGCGAAGGAATTTTGTACTGCTACACTTCCAACTGTACAACTCGGCAATTGTTCTTGGATGCTATACCAGTAAACCTTATGAGAAGCGATTTTGCCCCTGTACAGGTTTGGAATCAGAGGATTTGCACCATGTTTTATTCAGATGCCCTCTCTATGAGACCATAAGAAAAAGCTGGATAAGACCACGGTGGAAAGGGAAGG
Organism: Sphenodon punctatus; assembly: GCA_003113815.1. Taxonomy (NCBI): domain Eukaryota; kingdom Metazoa; phylum Chordata; class Lepidosauria; order Sphenodontia; family Sphenodontidae; genus Sphenodon; species Sphenodon punctatus. Next base: position 7,250,844 of record QEPC01006282.1, read on the forward strand.
AATATTTATCCCTGTGCAGTAAAACTGCACTGTTATTAGCTACGCACACTGAGAAAGAGTTGAGATTGGTAGCACCTTTTGCTTTTTTAGCCACAAGACTGCGAGAGGAAGTGGTAGCATAAGAGAATAAATGGTGTATTTTTTTAGGTACAGTGGCTGGTAGGGGTACACCTACAATACAGGCTGTGCTTTTTTATGTTGATCTGACTTACTCAAAGCTGTACGCATAATAGGTTGGCAGCCTATAAGCTGTTTTTTAATACGTTGTGTTTGACTGATAATTGTCCTTGTTTTGCTGTTGGCCATGGCGAAAGCTAGTGCCTTAATAAATTACTATTTTACCTCCATCTTCTCTAACAGGGAAGATGTGTCCAACCTGGCAAAAGTAGCATGAATGAGGAGGGAAAAGGTTTGCAGCTCAGGATAGACAGAGAATACCTAGCTACTTTAAACAAGTTCAAGTCTTTGAGGCTGAATGAATTACATCCTAGGGTACTGAAGGAACTTTCTGATGTACTCTCAGAACCTTGGTATATCATCTTTGAGAACTCTCGGAGAACGGTGAGGTGCCGGAAGACTGGAGACAGGCAAATGTTGTCCCTATCTTTAAAGGGGGAAAAGAGGAGGATATGGGAAACTATAGACTGGTCAGCTGGACATCGATACCTGGAAAGATACTAGAACAGATTATAAAGTAGTTAATCTGTAAGCACCTAGTGTAGCGATAGAATATAGTTTTATTGATATCTTATGTTCTCCTGGTCTGAACAAAGGAAGCCAGACCTAACTTTGGTCAAGCAAAGGCAAAAAGCAGAAAGAGGGTCCAGAACAGACAGCAGGCCTGAGATGACTCAACGTGGATAAGGTCCCAGCATACTACTGACAAAGGCATGGCCAGACACTTAAGTGCCTGCTCCTGGCACCACCACAGTTACTTAACAAGCATCCTACTCAACACCTGCAGTTGACAAACGAAACCCACTGCGAACAGACAAGTGGGACGTTTGCAACTCTGCTACCGATTTCCAGGTCAGGAAAGAACCATCAACTACGGCAGCTCCAGGAACATCTGGACTGCACCGGCTTCCTTGATCCCTCCCAGTCTGGGTAAGGTACGGAGACGGTATTGGTTGATGATCTCCGTCTGGCGTTGGACCAGGGTCGTCAGACCTTACTGGTCCTACTAGGCCTTTCGGCTGCGTTCAACACAGTCAATCATAAGGTGTTGGTGACTCGCCTGTGGGACCGTGCCGGAATTGGCAGAACGGTCTTGGACTGGTTTCATTCTTTCCTGGCCAGGAGAACTCACAGGGTGGTCTTGGGGGAGTGTACGTCTTCCCCCCGGGACCTCACGTGTGGAGTCCCGCAGGGTGCCATTGTCCCCCCTCTTGTTTAACATCTATATGCAGCCGTTAGGGGAGATCGTGAGGGGCTTTCAGGGCATGCAGTGTCATCAGTATGCTGATGACACTCAGCTCTACCTCTCCTTTTCCATCGACCCAGGCCATGCAGTCTCCTTATTTTCCCAGTGCCTGTCAGCTGTGGGGGCTTGGATGAGGTCGAGCCATCTGCAATTGAATCCTGACAAGA
>QEPC01006282.1:7253971-7270565 GCA_003113815.1 Sphenodon punctatus
GGTCGGTAGCAGCAGTCAGCAGAGGAGGGCTGACAGTAAGAGCAAGGGGAAAGACTAGAGGGCATTGGGAAAGGCAGCATGGAAAAGGTGGGTCTTGAGGAGGGATTTGAAGGAGCGGAGGGAGGAGGCAAGGCGGATGTTGGCAGGGAGGGAGTTCCAGGCATGTGGGGCAGCGAGGGAGAAGGGACGAAGGCGGTTGGGCGAGCAGGAGAAACGAGGGAGAAAACAATGAAGAGATTACTAGAAGCCAACATGAATCTGTCAAGAATAAGTCATGTCAGACTAATCTTATCTCCTTTTTTGATCGAGTTACTAGTTTAGAGGATCATGGGAAAGCCATGGACATAATATATCTTGATTTCAGCAAAGCATCTGACAAAGTCCCCTATGAGATTATATTTGAAAGCAGTTAGAAAATTGGGCGTATGGCCAAGAGCTAATCTCAGAAGAACAATATGGCTTTAGGCGACACTGTTCCACAACTGACAACTGCTTTATAAGGACACAGTTGATAACAAAATATGTAAGAATAAGAGCAGGAAAGTTATTCCTGGTCTTTATAGATCTAAAGAAGGCCTTTGACTTGGTGGTCAGAGAAAAACTGTGGGAAAAGCTAAGAGTACTGGGCATTAATGAAGACTTATTAACTCTCATAATTCAATTATATAATAGCAGTATGGCAAGAGTCAATTGAAACTGAAAACAAGCTTACAGCTCCTTTCAATATTCAGGGTGGGGTTCGCCAAGGGTGAATACTGGCACCGCTATTGTTCAATCTATATTTGAATGCTCTTGTATATGAACTGCAGAGAACAGATCATTGTCCCCCCTCCCCCCGCAAATCAAGAAAAGACCAATTACTAAACTGCTTTATGCGGACAATATTTATTTATTTATTTACTAAATTTATATCCCGTTCTATCCCTCCACAGGCGGCCCAGAGCCGCTAACACCACAATATAAACATGGTATAAAAATATTTTTATTTATTTATTTAAAATGTATATCCCGCCCCTCCTGCCCTCAGGGCAGCCTGGGGCGGCGAACAACATTCAATAAAAATATTTTGAAAATTAAAGCAATTTAAAGTTACAATATGTGGGGGGAAAACCCCGCACCCCTCACCAAAAGCCTGACGGAACAGCCAGGTCTTACATACACGCCGAAACAGCAGGAGAGTGGGAGCCAACCGAGCATAAAATATAAAGCATAACAAACAAACAAACCCACCACCCCCTGCTCCCTCCCCAACCCCACCCTACCCTTCTCCCTCGCCAAATGCCTGACAGAACAGCCAGGTTTTGCAGTTCCTACGGAAGGCCCGGGGGTCTGACGTACCCCCATCAGGAGGGAATTTTTGGTGGCCGCACCGCGCCTCTGGAACGCCCTATTCTGCGTAGTCCCCCGGGAAACCCGGGGGACCTCCAGCAAGGTGCCCCCGGTTGACTGCAGGGGCCAATCTAGAACTCGGGGAGGGAGGCGGCGGTCTCGCAATTACGCAGGGCCCAGGCCATGTAAGGCTTTATAGGTTAAGACCAACACTTTGAATCGGGCCCGGAAGACTATTGGCAGCCAGCGCAGAGATCGGAGCACTGGTGTAATGTGCTCCCGGCAGCCCAACCCCACCAGGAGTCAGGTCGCTGCATTCTGCACCAGCTGCAGCTTCTGAGCCGTCACCATAGGTAGCCCCACGTAGAGCGCATTGCAGTAGTCTAAATCAAGAGGTAATAAAAAGCACGGATGATCATGGTCAGGTCTGGAACCAAAACCAGCAGCCAAAGCCACCACACCAGATGTAACTGGCGGAAGGCACTCCTCACCACAGCCTCCACCTGGAGATCCAGACAGAGCTGTGCATCCAGGAGCGCACCCAAGTTCCGCAGCTGGGACGTCAGCAGAGGGCAAACTCCATCAATCGATGGAGCGGTCAACTGCACCAACCTACCCACTAGCATCACCTCCGTCTTGTGAGGATTCGGTCACAGTCAGCTAGCCCTCATCCAGTCCCCCACAGCTGTCAAACACCGGGTACGCACCGAGACAGCCGGGCCTGGGTCGGTCGAAAATGAGAGATACAGTTGGGCGTCACCCGCTTACTGAGGACACCTCACCCTGAACTCTCCGATCACCTCGCCTAGCGGTTGCATATACATGTTGAACAGGAGAGGGGGGAAAAAACCAAACTCTGTGGGACCCCACACAGGAGGTTTCGGTAAGATGAAAAAGAGTCACCGAGTACCACCCGCTGAGTTCTTCCGGTCAGGAATGAGCGGAACCATTCAAGAACGATCCCACCCACCCCCACACTGTCCCGCAAGCGCATCGCCAACATCTTGTGGTCAACAGTATCAAATGCTGTCGATAGATCTAAAAGGACCAGTAGGGGCGATCGACTCCTGTCCTTTTCTCAGCGAAAGTCATCCACCAAGGCCACAAGTGCTGTCTCAGTGCCATGACCCAGACGGAAGCCAGACTGCAAAGGATCAAGATAACCGACACGGTTAAGATGCCCCTGGAGCTGCTGAGCCACCCTTTCAATAACCTTCCCTAAAAAGGGAGGATTAGCGACAGGCCGATAGCTGGCAGGGGAGTCAGTGTCAAGCGATGGTTTCTTGAGCAGAGGTCGCACCACCGCCTCCGAGACAGCTCGGCACTCTGCCCTCCCGTAGGGAGACGCTGACCGGGACCCCGGCCAGCACTGGCCCCAATGTCTCCCGGCAGCTCTTAACTAGCCAGGACGGGCACGGATCTAATTCACAAGAAGCGTCTTGAACAACCCCAAGCACCCTCACTACGTGAGCAGGCATCACCAACTGAAAGTGATCCCATAAAATCGGACAAGCTGGGGCTTCTACACCCTCCACTGCCTTAAGTGTGGCATCGAGGTCTTAGTTCTAATGGCTCAAACAAGAAAATGATTACAATGTTTATTGGAGAAATTTACTGAATATTGTTCTAAAAACTAATTCAAAATTAATTTTTTTTTTTAAATCGCAGTTCATGGCAGTTGGCAGAAAAGCTAGGGACTAGGCTTGGAAACTGAAAGGGAACCAGCTCCAGCAAGTTCATTCCTATGTGTATCTGGGGGTTACTTCCACAAGTTCAGGCCTATGGAATAAGAATAAAAAGCAGTCGGCTTTGAAGGCACTGAGCTCAACTAAACAACAACCTCAGGTAAGCTCAAGGTATCATCAGTCCTGAAAGTCTTCAGGTCCAGGGTGCAAGTTCAATTACTCTACGGAATAGAAGTTATACCAATAGGCAAAATTGATGTACTGGAGGTGGTCTAGAGCAAATTTTTGAGGCAGCTTTTGGCAGTACCACAGGGAGTTCCTGGAGCAGTAATAAGAGCCGAAACAGGCATTGATTCTATGTACTGCTTGAGTATAGTGGCAAATCTTATTATTAATTATTATTATTATTATAAGCATTTATATTGCACCAGCAATGTACCTGGCACTTTACAAAGAATAAGATAGACACAGTCCGTGCCCAAGAGCTTACAATCTAAAGACAGGGGGAGGGGAGACAGGGAAGGGGGAACAGAGGGAGAGAGGATGTGAGAGCTCAGGTACACATTCTTGGATACTGGATGAAGCTGTGTGCTTTAAATGAAAATTCAATGCTTCACGTGTGTTTACTTGAACACCAAGGGGTACAGACATATCCATGGATCAAGCAAATAATTTCACAGCTGGCAAAACTGGGTCTCTTGGTAGCATTATGGAACGTTATGTTGCTCAACACGCACACGAAAAAACCTTATCCAGCTTAGGGCCAAAGGTATTTTGCATCAAGAGGATATGGCCCAAGTTACTGTATGGAAGGTAGCACCACAGTATGCTAAAATTAAGAGAACTTTTAAGCTGGAAGACTATTTGGATATATTAAAAGATTCAAAGCTGCGTAGAAATTATACTCTCTTACAATTCCAAATATTTGAGTCTGCCATCACACAAGGCAGGTTCAGGCAGAAAGCACATGAAAAGCGAGTATGTTTACGCAACCTCCAGAGGATAGAAAGTGTAGAACACGTGCTTTTCGATTGTCCAATTTACATAAATTTAAGACAGATATCAGTTGATCCACTGTTGAAAGACTACTATGCGACTCAACAAAAGTTAGAAATTCTGTTTGCACTGAAAGCAAAATTGGATATCAAGTCAAACGTAAAGTTATGCTTTCAATTTTTCTTACCTAAATGCAGAAGTATAGGATGGGCAACAACTGGCTTGGCAGCAGTACATGTGAGAAGCATCCAGGGACTGTAGTTAAATCACAAACTAAACATGAGACAGCAGTGTGATACAGCTGCTAAAAAGGCTAATGCACTTTTAAGCTGCATTAACAGAAGCATAGTTTCTAAGTCACGAAAAGTTATAGCTCCCCTCTATTCTGTGCTGGTCAGACCTCATCTGGAGTACTTTGTAATAGCCCATCAGGCTGAACAATAAATATTATCTGTCAGTCATCTGGAGTACTTTGTCCTGTTCCGGATGCCACACTTTAAGCAGGACATCAATAAATTGGAACGGATTCAGAGGAGAGCAACAAAGATGGTCAGGGGTCTAGAAACCAAGTCCTATGAGGAAAGGTTGAAGAAACTGGGTATGTTTAGTCTAGAGAAGAGAAAACTAAGAGGAAACAGGATAGCAGTCTTCAAATACTTGAAGGGCTGTCACACAGAAGATGGCAAAGACATGCTCTCTGTAGCACCTGAGGGCAAAACTAGAAATAAAAAAATTTTATTTATTTATTTATTATTTATATTTATATGCCGCCCCCTCCCCCCCCATGCCTACGGCATCTCGGGGCGGCTTCCAACATAATATAAAAACAATTTTTAAACATAAAAAATAATAATCTACAATATAGTAATTAAAACAAATTTAAAACACCCCCCCTCAAAAATGAACCCACCCTCCCCTCCGAAGGCCTGGGTGAACAGCCAAGTCTTACAGATGTGTCGAAAGGCCAACGGGCCCGGGGCCAATAATGGACTCAAACTACAAGGAAGCAGATTTTGGTTAAACGTTAGAGAAAACCTAATGGTAATATGGCAATAGAATATAGTGTTATTGATAATCTTATGTTCTCCTGGCCTGGACAAAGGAAGCCAGACCTAACTTCGGTCAAGCAAAGGCAAAAGAGCAGAGAGATGGTCCAGAACAGCCAGCAGGCCTGAGATTGTGATGGAATTCAAGCTGAGATGACTCAACATGTGGATAAGGCCCCATCAGCATACTAACAAAGGCATAGCCAGACAAGTATCTTCTCCTGGCACCGCCACACATGCTTAACAAAGTCTCCTGCTGAACAACTGGAGTTGACAAATGAAACCCATTGTGAACAGATAAGTGGGACATTTGCAACTCTGCTACTGACTTCCAGGCCAGGAAAAGAACAATCAAGGAAAGATACAGATGTTAATATGCTAAGGGCCCTTCCTCCCAGGAAGACGTTCTTCTGATATGCTAAAGAACTGTGTGATGTCACCATGACATGGCATCTGGCTATTACTGACCTGTACCTCAGAACTGTATAAAAGAACCTGGTCATACAACATGACTTTGGGTGAAGGCTAGTGGTCACCAGTTGGTGAATCACGTGGTTTCACTCCCTTCCAGACCTTGCACACACGGATCACAACTTGTCTTCGCTCGCCAGCAGCTCTACTCTCCAGCACCAAAGGGCCCTCTCTCAGTCTTTTCCCTGAATCAGCCTGCGTGCTTCCAGGATTTGGCCAGTCACAGGACACGTAAGATATCTTTATCTGGGGACTATCTGTATAATACTGTGTGTGTAGTATAATCCTGCCAAGAATAGAAAACCAAGGTGTGCCGTTCCAATAAAGTTTTGTTTTGTACCACATTGGAGTGGTGTTTTATGACGATCTCGATCCCAATAATTTATTAGTAACATTTGGTGGAGAATGTCGGGGAAGGGAAACTGAGGCAGAGTTGCTAATTGTCAGGTCCAAAGGGAAAATTTGAAGAACTCTGACTCTCAGGGACCCTTTTGTCGTCGTTTTAAGGTTCACGGGCACTGCTGGTTCAGTGTTTAAGCGTGTTGTATTTTTGGAGACATACCTGGTTTCTAGATCTTTGCATTATTATATTTATCGCTCTATATATTGATATCTATGGCTTGGTTCAGAAAGAAATGTACTGGAGGGGTCCCCTCAGAAGGGTGGGAGAAAGTTCAGAAACTGCCAGCTATCTCACAAACTGTTGCAGAGAGTGGTATTTGCCCATGGGTGAAAGATGCATTGTGCTCCCCAGTTACACAGGAACAGCTCTGTGACATGTGGGAAAATTTTTTGCTGTTGTACAAACCTAAATCTAAAGATAAATTCTCAGCCTTGTTGTGGCTTTTTAAACTAGCTATTGAAAAGTTACAAAAAGAATGCTCTGATTTAAGAGAAGAAAACAAATCAATAGAGGCTGAGAATTGTCACTTGAAACACAAATTGACAGAAGGTCAAAACTGGAAAAACGAGACAACAGCCAAAAATCTCCTGCAAGTCCATCAGCTGACCAGACTTGAAAATCATAACAGCCAGTTACAGCTTGAGAGACAGACACAGGCAGACATGATTTCACGTCTTCAAACACGCTTGCAAGAAAGTCAAGCTGCCACTAGGGCTGTCATGCAAAGATTAAGAGAAATAAAAATGGGGGAGGGAAATTCAAATCATTCTGCTTGTGAAGCTAAAATCTCAGCTCTCACTAAACAATTGGAAACCAGAAAAGGTCTCATAGCTGCAGCCCAGTCCAAACCAATACACTTATGCAGGTCTATTGACCCAGATGAAACCCCAACTTCTGAGGAAGAAGATCTGGTGGATGAGATATGCACACAAAATATTCCCCAAGAAATAGCGAATGCCCCACCTATCCCTGAACCCCCTGACAAGATTGCAGTAATAACCACCCAAACCAGAGTTAAACAGAAGGGGGAGGAAGAACAGACCACCACCACCACTATAGACACACCTATGTCACAAGCAGAAATTAAAGCTGCTGCTGGCACTCTGGGACCCCTGAATAAAAAAACTCTTTTAGACTGGTTTGCAAAAGCAGCCCAATATAATATGTGGACTGCCACAGATCTTAAAGTAATTGCTATGGCTGCAGCGGATGCTAATATCTGGCCAGACATCAACCAAGCTTTTGCCAAAGGTAATGAGTCAAAATTAACCCTTAATCAGGTAATTAGAAATATTGTCAAAGAGTTTCACACTGCAAGAGGTGCAGCCCAGCGTTACCATACTGACACACAAACCCCAGGGGAATCTGTAAGAAAATATGTGCTTAGACACCAGCTCCTAGCTATTGCTGCTGATCTAATAGATGAAGACGGGGTTTTCCAAATTAAGGATTTAAATTGGGACCAAAAATGGTTTATGCAGAGTGTGTATGATGGGCTAAGTCTACACACCCAAATGGCCATGGGGACACCTGATTTTGATCATGAAGAATGGAAACTAGAGGAATTAATTAATAAAGCTAGGTTAGCTGAGTCTTTAGCTGAAAGGTGGCAGGAACAAAACACCAAAAGTAAAAATTCCTCCAAAGCCTCCCCGGAGTATAGACAGGCTCTCTCCTACACAAATACAGGAATGCCCCCCAATTATGCTCACGATCACACAGCAGGGAAATGTTCCCCATGCCAGCCCAGGGACTTTTATCCCTTCCCCTGGGATGTCCAGGCTCCTGTAGGGTCCCCCAGGAGTCCCCCTCCATGGCCAGGTTTCCAGCACGGGGCTTGGAGTGAAATACAGGCATTCACTAACTTGTTTTGGGGAATGTATTTCACCCATCTCTCCATGTGGCTCCCCCATTCTGCCCTAACCAGCAACAGTGGTCCCTGGCCCCTACAAGCGTAATCCAGCCTGAAGCAAGCCCCCCCTTTTGTGTGTTTGTGTGTTAAGGAGGGAAATACAGAACAGTGTTGTTGGAAATGTAGTAGGTATAAGGAAAAGATTTTAAGGATGGTTCTTGAAGGATAGGATGAACACTGGCTAAATGGGCATGGTGTAGCATCCATGCAAGGAGGAATTACATGTAAGTTGGAAAGAAGGCTAGAGAAAGTGTTTAAAAAGGGTAACAAAGATTGCTTTTATTGTTGTGATTGGTAGGGTTGTCTTTTAGGTAGTCTGTTTAGGTGTTCTGTTAAAAATAGGGCCTCATCTACACTGTTTTTGCCAGCAAGGGCTAAAACTGTCTGTAAGGAGGAATAAAAGCAGCAGTCTCAAAAATCCTGCCATTTACCATGCTTCTGTGCTGATATGAGTAATTTGTGTGTGCTTGACTATGTGGGATGTATGAGATAGGGTGTATGTATATTTGTATGCTCGAGGAGATCCCCATGCGGGTATGTGTGTGCGTGACTTTGCCTGAGTGCCCTGAGATAGGGGTGTGTGACAAAAATTTGTGTGAGCACATGTGCAAGTGTAATGAATGTTTTATTGAAAGCTTGTGTAAGTGGGTGCGCCTGCTATGTATGTATGTTTGAGGATTCCTACAAATCAGTGCTGGAGCAGGCAGCCATTATGCATGGGTTGTCTACAAAAGTAATACTGTTCGTGCTCTTACAGTATTAAAAGGGGGAGGATTTATATAATTCCAGTGATTAGTTTCATGAATTGACTATGGGAGTCACCCTTAATTAGGCCTTGCAGAGGTCAGATCTCTTTATTTCTTACAGAAGCAAGAAGGCGGACTTGGAAGACAACAAACTAAGGAACCAACCACAGTTTTTATTTTATTTCATTTATGTGCGTGTGTGTTATGCCATGGCTGTTTGTCACTCAGTGTTGTATGTCTTTCTATGTGATGTCACTAAACCTTCAGTTAATTTCTTCACCACCACTTGTTTATCTATGCTTTGTAGTTTGTTTTTTTTATTTACAATTTTTCTCTTAACCATCCTCTGACCCTGTCCAATGACAATATCAGCAAACATCACCCCCAATGTTCTCCTTTTGTATCACCACTTTTTCAGGCTTGGATACACTCCCTATAGACTCAGTCCACAACCTCTCACAGGGACTGAAACAAATTGGGGTAACCCTTCCAGACTGGAATCAAATTATGTTGCAAGGAATTATAGCCTCAGAAGCAGCTCTCAACTTGTTAGGAATACCAAATTTTCTGTTCTTGGTACTCAGTGGCAGGAAAAGATCTCTCATTATGCTGGACAATATACTTGGCAGCCTCCACATGGAACCCATGCACCCTCATCTGTGGGCAGTATCCTCAATCAAAGAAAATCTTAACACTAATTGGATTAAGGTAATCGCATAATATCTCCATGCACCAAGGAGATATTATTCTTACCATACAAACTGTAACCCCCAAAGGAAGTCATTTTGGGGCATGTGCCATACAGGCACAGCAAATTTTCAATTTGGAAGAACAATGTGCAACTTAGAAGGCTGCTATGTACTATTACTGCCCAAGCCATATCACCAGTGCTATTACAATAACAGAACATATTCCTGTATGATTTCCCCCATAAGCAACCAATGACCCACAAGTATACACTTTAGGAAATAAATGTTTTTATGTAACAGCATCCCCTGGAATTCCCGTATGTTATAATGAATTATTTGTGCACACTACCCCGGACACTGGATTCATGTTCACGTGTAATGTAACTAAAAAGTATAATAATTATTAGTCTTGGATGTTGGGCCAAACACGCAATGGCTATGCTTCCACAGAGAGCAATCTATGACCTCCAACCTTAAGTAGATATAGTAATTATTTGTGATGGGTTTTATTTAATTTATTTGTCTGTTTCATGGTTTACTGTGTTTTTGGGCTTGTTCTTGCACCTCATCCTTGTTTTAGTTTAATAAGTTGTGAAATGCAGTATGTGATTTTTGAAGCATTGCTCTGACCCCTGTCAGCCACCCTTTCTGGTTCCCAGAAAGGAACTGCATTGTTCAGTTGGTAAAAACGCGTCAGATGGGCTTGACCATGCTCATATTGATGTTAAGACAGGTACAGCCAGGAAAGTTTTAGTATGGCACACTATCCCTTTCCCTCAACCAATGTCCCAATTTTGTTTTAATCAATAGACTGTGTTTTAATCATTGGTATAGTTATTTGTTATAGTATTAATGATCTTAGGCAGAATAATTTATAACACAATGGTTTTAGTTTAAACAATTATAACAGCTTTGCAAGTGGGGTAGCGCCCCCTGCTGCGCAAAGTCCATGCCAAAAATGGTGTTCACCTCATCCTGTACTTTCAGTGCACGGTCAGTACTGAATGATGTGACCCAATCACACCGCCATGAAACACCGTTTTGGTAAAGAAGTGATGGTAAAGATCACTTCCAACGAGGGTTAAGTGCTGGTAACCTCTGACCCCGCCCACACACTCATGAACCAAAGATGTATCAAACATTCTCTGTTACCATACCAATTTTATGTCATGATTTCCATTTCTCACCTTATTCAAATAATCACGTTGTATTTTCTATTGAACCACCTCATGTAATCTACACACCAATTTTTCTAGACTTGGCAGTTTTTGTAATTTTTTTATGATACGGTTTTAAACGTATCACAGGGGGGAATGTGGCAATAGAATATAGTGTTATTGATATCTTATGTTCTCCTGGCCTGGACAAAGGAAGCCAGACCTAACTTCGGTCAAGCAAAGGCAAAGAGCAGAGAGATGGTCCAGAACAGCCAGCAGGCCTGAGATTGTGATGGAATTCAAGCTGAGATGACTCAACATGTGGATAAGGCCCCATCAGCATACTAACAAAGGCATAGCCAGACAAGTATCTTCTCCTGGCACCGCCACACATGCTTAACAAAGTCTCCTGCTGAACAACTGGAGTTGACAAATGAAACCCATTGTGAACAGATAAGTGGGACATTTGCAACTCTGCTACTGACTTCCAGGCCAGGAAAAGAACAATCAAGGAAAGATACAGATGTTAATATGCTAAGGGCCCTTCCTCCCAGGAAGACGTTCTTCTGATATGCTAAAGAACTGTGTGATGTCACCATGACATGGCATCTGGCTATTACTGACCTGTACCTCAGAACTGTATAAAAGAACCTGGTCATACAACATGACTTTGGGTGAAGGCTAGTGGTCACCAGTTGGTGAATCACGTGGTTTCACTCCCTTCCAGACCTTGCACACACGGATCACAACTTGTCTTCGCTCGCCAGCAGCTCTACTCTCCAGCACCAAAGGGCCCTCTCTCAGTCTTTTCCCTGAATCAGCCTGCGTGCTTCCAGGATTTGGCCAGTCACAGGACACGTAAGATATCTTTATCTGGGGACTATCTGTATAATACTGTGTGAGTAGTATAATCCTGCCAAGAATAGAAAACCAAGGTGTGCCGTTCCAATAAAGTTTTGTTTTGTACCACATTGGAGTTGTGTTTTATGACGATCTCGATCCCAATAATTAATTAGTAACAGTAAGAGGTGTTTTGACAACGGGAAAAATTGCCTAGGGAGGTGACTAGGCCCTCCTTTGCTAGAGGTTTTCAAAGAGAGGCTGGACAGCCATGTGTCCAGGATGCGGCAGCTCTGGATTTACTGTATGGAGCAGGGGGTTGGACTAGATGACCTCTAAGATACCCTCCAATTCAGATTCTAAGAAGGTAAATATACCCCATTCTTACTATAAAAATGTAAGATCCCCCAAAGACAATAAGAGACCAGTTACACAAGATGTAGAATACAAGGATAGTCAAGGAGACACATACTCCAGCACATAGCATTAGCCTCATATTTCTCTTCACCTGCCAAGCTTCCAGCGTAAATTACTAGTATTAAATAAACGAACTGTGTGTTTGGTTTGCAGATAACACCGAGTATCCGTAAACAATATATAAACCCTAGTATTGTCACATTAAATTATGCATAAAGTGCTCAGCTGAAACACAGTACTACTGCAGAACTGGTTAATTAATATTTTAGCTATCCTATACAACCATAGAGTCAGCTTATTGCCAAGTCTGTTTCATACTTTGAGCTCGGGGGGGGGGGAATAAAATGTAAAAATCCTGATTCTGTTTCACTAGACCAGCGGTTCTCAAACTTTGATCTGCATCCCCCCACTTCTGCTCGTCAGTGGTAACCAAGGTCCCCTACCACCACCTCACACCTTGTTCCGTCTCTTCCTTTCCCTTTTCTTGCCCTCTTATCTTTTCTCTCCCACTCCCCCTTGTTCTTTGACCCACCCTCCTCCCCCATGTATTTCTCTTAAGTATCCTTTAAAATTTGCGTATCTGGTCACCCTACTTGCACCCCATTATTTCAGATTCACCCTATCTCAGAGGAGCTAGGTAGTATCTCCATCTACATCAGTGTGATGACTGCAAAGAGCAGCTAAGATTTTGCGAGACACAACTGAAGCTGCCTACGGCAGGGGAGACTGGAACAGTGTTTCCCAATAGAAACCACTTTTGTTCTTTCTTCTTGGGTTCTTTCTCTTAATTAAAAATTAGGATTCAATATATGGTTGCTCCTTGTGTATGGAATACAATCATCAAAACAGAAATGTGCTTAGCTGGGCATGACATTTTCTGTTCTGACACACAATGCAGACAGCTCCATCTACATAAATGTACTTAATAGATTGCAATACAGTTCTCTGTGGGTTCACTGAGTTCCATCAGTAAGGAATAGCTAATGATATCACTTGAAACAGCTCCATCATTCCAACAATTACAAAGCTTGATTTTTCAGTTTGGGCATATTTCTCCAGTAGAGTGTACATTTACTGCCACAAACACAGGCAAGGAAGTATTTGCTCAAGTAAATACAAGAGAGAATAGGAGTCTGTGCTGTTTGTTTTCAGGTCAGCTCTTCAGCAGGAGACAGAGCTGCAGGGGTCTTTGTAAGAGTTAGAGGCCTTTGATGTTTTTAGTTCTGCCTGTTTTTGTGTAAGGAATGACCTTTCAAAATATATGTGGGATGGATTTTTGAGAGGAAGACGGGAGATTTAGGTAGACTGCCCAATAGGTTAAAATACAAGATTTTCCATCCATTTTCAAGTCTTATTCTTTTCAAAAGCTGATTTTTTTTTTAAAAAGTTATTTATTTATTTGTTATATGCTCAATTCAGAACTGTACATGAATTTATTTTGACTGTGCTCATTTTGGCAAGTATTCCAGCAAACAAGCTTTATTGCTGTGAACAATCATGAAAGGCAAATTTCAAACCTAAACATTTCCTTGAAGCAAGTTTCCAACAGCATTACTAACAAGCAGCACAAATTTAATATATTACGGTTAGACGTGCAATTTTAAATTTGCACACATGGTTAATTAAGCTATCTAGTCGAGGAACAGGACAACTCACCACATGAGTCATAACTATAAGCAACAACATTTGCAATATCCTTTCCCCCTCTCCTTATCACTCCTATCCAGAAAAACCCAAGCAGGAGAACTTTTCGAAAGGTGGGTTGTTTGAATTTTTGGCAAATGGAAATCTGAAGCTATTGTATCCTCCTGGTGTGTTTGCCTCCTCCTGTGTGTGAATGAAGGGGAATAACAAAAATCAACTCTGCCTGCCTTTCCCTATGCACTACTGCTCTTTGCTTAGGAAGAGGGAGAAAGAAACAGACCCATTCTAGAGACAGTTCACACAAGCATTTGTTTTGGGGTAACTATTCCTAACCCACTTAAACTCAGCTGTGTTCTCATGAATTTCTCTCATTTATATAGTCCTCTTCTGTCCCAACAATCCTCAGTACTTCCTAATTCCTATGCATCACACAGCATTTCGGCCTCATTCGTTTACTGAATAATGCATATAGTAACAGGCAGTGGATGGGGTGTGCTGGTGTCTTAACACGGGTTTGATCAAACCATCAAGGATAGCTAGTACAAATTAATTTCCAAAGCAACCCCAAAGCCTTCATTGACTACTATTTAGATACAAGAATTTCCTCCACAGGACTTATAATTCTTAGCTAGCTCTCCCACACCATCCCCAAGGTTTTATTTATATTTTCTCAGCTACAATCTGTGTTTAAGCACAGCTGGACTGTTCTGCATTTCAAAACTGCATAGACGTGTGACTCTAGCACTCATTGCTGCTGTTCTTCAAAAGGAGTGCAGTGCTTTATGTGAAAACAGACCACAATAGTTATTTAAAAAGAAAAAAAGAAAAAAGAGAGTGTCGTTACCAGTGGCCTTTTCCAGTCATTTTACCCTAGGTTTTATCTGCTTATTGATATGACCAACACAGGCATGACCAAACATCAATCCTCAACGTATTTCTGGAATATAATTTGCATTGATAAGCAGTTTTAAGTCATTTTCTGTCAAAATGTCACAAAAAATTAAATTTGTCCAAATCATGAGAATTTTTACAATCTAATTAGGTCTCAAACTCCTATAAGGTTTTGCTATCCTCATTGTACTACATTGTAGGCTACACTAAAGGAAAAAAGCTAAGTGGCCAGTTACAGTGCATGAAGAAGAGGGGTGCATTTTTTACATGAGGATGCAAAGTAATTGCAAGTTGCATGCCACCTAAGTGATCTCAGATTGCTACAAGATATAAAGCTTGTCTTCACTCCAATTCAACTAAGGTTTGTTGGTTTGTGGGGGTTTTTTAGTCACTCTTGAATTTAAAAAAAACCATCATAAAATCTTTAATTATTCTCAGTTAACAAGTTTATATGTCAAAGCCTCATTCATGAAGGGCTCCTTCCATAAGAGCTGAGATAATGGCAACCAAAACAATATCTTAATCTAAAAGGGAATATCCTGTGCTATAAATAAAAAAAGAAAACAAAAATAGATAATGGAAAGGAGGCATAATGTACATACCCAGCTGTAAGTCATATTCAAAAATTAAAGTGTGAAGCACAGCATGGCACATAGAATATCAATAAAAAGCTTATAGCTCCTGAAAACATGTTTGGCACAACTTGGGAATGGCTAGTTTGGGTGTAGAGTCAGAGATTGGGGTTGGGGAGGTTCGGTCCTGTCCAGTTCTCTTGGATCAGCTTCAGTTAGTCTCACCCACCAATGCAGAGCGTGTGCTTGGAATGATGCAGGCAGCCAATTGTGAATTAGATCCAATCAGATTAGCTGGTGAAACCTAGCTGGGAGACTTTGAAGCCGTTGCCGGCTAGGATTGTCAATGCCTCCTTTCGGGAGGGCAGGTTGCCTGAGGGCGTTAAAATTGCGGCCATTCGACCCCTACTCAAAAAAACCATCTCTGGACGTTGACTCCCCCGCAAGCTATTTATATTGCCCCGTCTCTAATCTTCCCTTCTTAGGGAAGGTTACTGAACTGGTGAGTTACCCCACACCTTCAGGTGCATCTCAATGCTATTGGATTCCTGGACCCACGTCAGTCAAGATTCTGTCCTGAGCATGGCACCGAGACTGCACTTGTTGCTTTGATTGACAATCTCCACTTGGAAATCGACAGAGGTAATTGCATCTTACTGATTTTGTTAAATCTTTTGGCGGCCATTGATACAGTTGATCATGGGGTATTGTTGACACAGCTGCATCACCTGGCAGGGGTTCATGGACTGTTCTTGAGTGGTTCCGCTTATTCCTGGCTGGGAGAACCCAAAAGGTGGTGATGGGCGGCAGCTTGTCAAGAACTCCCTTGTGGGGTCCTGCAGGGTTCCACCCTATCCCCACCCCTGTTCAATGAGTTTGAGGCCCCATGGCAACACTATACTGAGATTTGGAGTGAAGTGCCAACAGTATGCTGACGACACCCAACTCTCTTTCATCTGACTGAAGTCCTGTAATTTCGGTGCTTACCCAATACCTGGCTGCCGTTAAGGACTGGGTGCAGGGATCCAATTGAAGTGGAATCTAGACAAGACTGAAGTGATTGTTGGTCGGTCTGGTGACCTAGGGGACACAGGGACCACGGTTACTGATGGGGTCTGGTCTCTCTTGGTCAGTCAGGTTTGCAGCCTCGGGAGGCTCTTGGATCCACTGCTGCACATGAATTGCCAGGTCGTGGTGGTGGCCAGGGGCGTTTTTCAAACTGGCTCCTTCCCCTCTGCCTTCAAGCATGCCACTGTCTCTCCCATCCTCAAAAGGTCCACCCTCGACCCCTCTGACCCCTCTAGTTACCGGCCGATCTCCCTCCTACCCTTCACCTCTAAGCTTCTGGAACGTGTTGTCTACTCCTGCTGCCTGGATCTCCTCTCTGCCAACTCCTCCCTGGATCCTCTCCAATCTGGCTTCCATCTGCTTCACTCCACTGAAACTGCCCTTGCCAAGATCACCAATGATCTACTTGTCGCTAAATCTAAGCGCCTTTACTCCATTCTTGTCCTCCTTGACCTCTCTGCTGCCTTTGACACGGTCAACCACTCACTCCTACTGAACTCTCTTTGCTCCCTAGGCTTCTGCGGCTGTCCTTGACTGGTTCTCCTCCTACCTCTCTGATCGCTCGTGTCTCTTCCCAATTCCAACTCCTCCTCCCTCCCCCTCTCGGTTGGGGTTCCCCAAGGCTCTGTCCTGGGCCCTCTTCTCTAGCTACACCCTGTCCCTTGGCAAACTCATTGCCTCACTTCCAATATCACCTCTATGCTGACGACACTCAACTCTCTCTCTCC
>QEPC01006282.1:7278843-7328973 GCA_003113815.1 Sphenodon punctatus
GGGGGGGGGTGTCTCCTGTTAACAACTGGCCTGCGGAACTCAGTTACAAGATGCTTTGAGATCAGTGGTAGAGGAATTAAATTCACAGCACTAGCAACAATTTTCAGCCAAGATGGTCTGGGACAAAACTTCACGCTGAGAATGGTTCTTAAACCTTTGGAACTGCCAGCAGTTAAGGAATGGCTGATGGGATATCAATCGCTAATTGGCCTGTAATTCTCAAACACTAGTATCCGGTACTGGCTACTGTCAGAGATAATAAGGACTGAGCTGTGGACTATTTGGCATAATTTCAGATGTAGCGGGCCCAGAGGCCCGCTACGCTGAACCACGGACTGGGATCGGTTTCAGATCCTGGTCGGGAATCAGGCCGTCTGTCCTTTAGACGTGCTGGCCTGATTCTCACCAGGGATCGGGGAGGGGGCAGGGCTGCTTGGCGTGACGTGCGGCCGCACAGCCGCACCCCCGCACTCCCCTGACCAACCAACCGCCCTCCAGGAGATGGGCAGATGCAGCAACCGTATCATGGTCTGGGCCATGGTCCGGGATGGGCCAACAGTACAGATGTCACTTTTGGCCCATCCTGGAACGTGGCCAATCTAACCAAGCTTCCTGAGGTGAGGCCGGTCTCACCTCCGGAAGCGTGGTTATTTTGATTCCTGCCAGGTATTCACAGTGGTGAACATCTGGCGGGAATATTTCAGACGTAACGGGACAAACGGCCACCACAGGGGGTTCACTGTGGTCCCATTACGTCTGAAATTACCCCTGGTTTGACCTAATCTTATGTTCCTTACACAGGAAAACCTCACACTAATGATGGGAGTTGTAAGGATTCCAGGGTAATCTTTTCTTATTCTGTGCTAACCTGTTCACCATCCCTCCTCCCTATTCTGATTTCTAGAAGATCCATACATACATTTCCCTAAATCTTTCCTGTAATTGCATTTATTGTTAAGGCCTATATGCCTTGCTCTAGGCCCCAGGAGTAGGAGTCGCATTTCCTTCACTCATTCCCTACTTTACTCCAGCAGGAAAGCAAGCTGGTTCTGAGGAGGGGTTAAGCAGCACTAACTGTAATAAACAATCATCCTGCTACAAGCAAAACATCAGTGTCAAGATTCAGCACTTACTTAATCAGACTCTTCACAAAACACCATTGCACTTTAGAATTATTTTAGATTTTCATAAATAAATAAATAAACCACCACCACAATTTATTTTCATTAGCTTCTCTGAGTAGAAGATGGAAAAATCAGTCAAGAACATTCAGTCCACACCATTCTAGATGCAGTCAACTCATATCACATACACAGGATCCATCCACACCTGAAGTGCTATTCTAAAACCTGGAGCACTGATCAGAAAGAATACGCTCTCCAGACACACTTTTATTGCTATGACACCTCCGTTAACTACAACAGAGCCTTAGAATCAAACAAAGGGAAAGGTAACTTGAAAATTGAGCTTGGCTGAAAAGGGATTGGAATGTGAAGATGTTACTTTCAATAGCAGAAGAATTTCTTTACATTTAATCTCTACATTGACTAGGTTATTGTGCTAAATAAAGAAAATGCAAAACTCAAAATGGCAATGGTAAGTTGAGGGCCACTAAAATGCCATATGAGAATGCCATTTGCACTCAATTAACAGTATGTTCAGATGGATTCCCGCCCCCAGGAGTCAGTCCACTGAGTTGAGAAATTTTTAAACACAGGTTACAGAGGAACCCTCAGAAAATAAAATGAGATCTCTTCTCTTTCTCCAGCTGTTAATATTTTAATAGATGTGCAACTGATAATATGTTTCCACATAGGGATTAACAAACTATGAATAAAACATAAGAAAGGGATAAACATTAAAAAAGCAATAGTTAGAACTGGGGAAAAATTCACTTCCATGCTTCTAAAACTTTTCAAGATGAAAATACGAAGTTTTCTAACCCTACTGCACAAAGTATATAGAGTTCTACAAGAAAAACATCTTCTGCGTGAGAGGCAAAGGAGGACAAATCCTTCGTCTCCAAATCTCTACTTCAATAATTTGACTAATAGAGAGGAAGCTCCGATTCAAATAGTGTCCCCTTTTCACGCCGATTTTTGATAATTTCATATTGTGGAGGCAAACAAAGTTGTAAACTGAACAGCATGACCTACAAGACAAGCAACAATTTAGAGTTTAGGACGCTTGTATTATTTAACAGCCTGCATCATGGAATGCAAAAGAAAAACAGGCTGTCAAAACAGTTTGCTTGTACTGTACACAGCTTCCAGTAACACTCAGATAAACAAGCTTATGCACTACATTGTGTTTTAAATGTCAATTCACAGTAGAAGAGAGGAGAAATAACTGGTCCTTGATCATATCCCATTCCCAGCTGCTTTTCCACTTGCAATAGCAGTAGCCTCTAGTCCCTGTTCCCTTACTTTCTTACATTATTTTCTTCACACTTTTATCAAAACTGCTCCCAACACTACTCTCATACCCAAGTCTCCCACGTCATCCAAATTGGTCTTCTCACCCACTTCATTACAAATGTTATCCCTTCCCCAAGCTCCCTGTCTCCCTTGACAGACAAATAGGGTTGCCAGGTTTCCTTATTTTGAGGGAACATCCCTTATTTCACAGTCCTAAAGCTGGGTAAAACATAATGGACATCCCTTATTCTGAATGTCACAGCTTCATGGAACATAATGGGCATCCTTTATTTCAGGATCTCTCAGCTCTGTAACATCCCTTATATTGGAAATTTTGATGTGGCAACTGTACAGCTTTGATTTAGAATTGACCAATGCCAAATGTATTTAGCTCCAGGATCTGGGTTGTGGCCATCTCTCTGATATTTAACAAGACTATGACAAGGCTAAAATTGACAAAAATGAGTACCTGTAAGCTAGGAACCTAAATCCTATTCAGGTATCTAAATAAGTGGCCACATGACTTTTACTTATCAGAAAACCTATGCCTATACATAGATGTGGGCTTTGCATACATATTTTATGTAAATCCTGGCCCAGCATTTATTTATTTTTAAAAAGTACTTTTTATTGATATTTCCAGTTTTTTACAAAGTTCATAAGTACTACATATGTTGTCATGTCATACATTTTTTCAACAACACTGTTTACACTGTTTTAATGAAACCGTGTTTCAGTAAAAGTTAGAGCAAATTATCTGAGGAGAAACAGTATTGTTTTGCTCCCTGAAGGAAAATTGCTCCAAGTTGTTCCAAATCTTTACTCCCTCAACATCACCCAAGAAAAGTGCTTTAAGTGAAAGACGACAGTCATTTTGAGACTATCCAGTAATTAGATAAGAGGCAAAACTAATTACAGGATGGCAGACCGCTACACAATTTTTTACTACCTATAGCATGTATCCAGTTCCATTAACGTTAAAAGCAGGAACAAAGTAGTTCAGATGGTATCTTGCATTGAACCAACTTCTGTTGGCATGGGCATGAAAGCTGTCAGACCTCACAGGACCTTTCCTCAGCTACTCTCATCCCAACAGGAATAAATCTATTAAGAATAATCATCAGAAATACTTTGTTTCATCTCTAATATTTGGGGTCAACATTCTCTCTAGACAGTGGGTATTTTCAGTGACGCTACCACGCTTAGCCACACTTAACCCCACCCCCGGGTCACAACCATCATCACTTCTGTTCAGCGGCCACCAGATGTTCACCATACTTTGCCCCGAACCATGGTAGCAGTTACCACCGGTTGTGATCTCAGAAAAAAATCACAGGAACAGCCTCGCGCTACCACAGTTCGGGGCAAAATGTGATAAAGTGCACCGTCATGTCTGTTCTGGGTATTGGCCTACCCTGGGGCAGGGTGGTGGCCATTACCCCGGATTGAGTCTAAGCGTGGTAGCGTCACTTCTGAAAATACCCTAAAAGTGGGAGCTACATGTAATAGAGACATGCAAGAGGAAGAGTAGATTATTCTACTTTTATGCCACAAGAACATGGGCGTGGTCCCCAAATGGTAATTTTACAGCATGCGACTCCTTCGTTCATTTGCCTTGAGTGACTTCTGCTTTCACTCTGTGTTAGTTTGTTTCTCTCGCCCCCTAGAGCAACTGTCTGCCCACAGAGCACTGCAGCTACTGCAAGAAGCAGCTGATCAGAAAGGGTCGTACTACTCCCTGCTTCTCTTTGGCCATGAGAAGGAACTCAAAAGGTGAGGTTTTACACCTAGGCATTTCCTCCTGAACAATCACAGGGCACTCTCATGCTCATGAGAACATCACTCTTAATATAGGGTATTTCTGCTATGGGTTTCTCAGCAGTTTTGCCTTGACATCTCTTCAAACTGTTTAATACAAAGGGTTGAAAAATCCAACTAGTTGAAAAACTTATTCCTTAGCAGTCCCCTTCCCATTGTCAATGGTGCTCTCAAACTATTAGATAACTACATTAACTTCACTCCATGAGTATTCAATTCAGGCTTCTAGAATCCATCTAGTTCACAATGGCCATGCTCACAAAAGAGCTGACGGGTATAAACAAACACAGTCACACTGACATTATATGGTCATGTTCAGAGAGAAACAACAGGCATTCGCAATGAACTCATTTGTATAGTCATTTCCATATTACTATGTGTCAAAAAATATTTATATGTGGGGAGAAATCCCCTTCTCAAACCAACCATCCCTGCCCCCCTTTTTATCCTCTAATGTTCCGAGAGATTTCTTGGGAATTTAACCAAACTAGAGAGCTGAAATTGCTGGTGATGTGGTCTGTGCCAACATCATAATGCATAATTAAGGTGTCAAAAAAGACCTTTTTAGAGCTAATTCAGAAGTGCAGCTGAATTAATTCACTGAATTTTGTGGAATAAGGGAGTTCAACTGTCACCTAGGCCAGAATTTGTGCTTGTTTACACTCGGGTGCAATTTGTACCTTAGTCTCCTTGATTCTTAAAGACTATTCTTTCCCACCTTGTGAAACACTGACATGTCTAATTTTTCAACTATTTCAAGCGCTCTCAACACTAATCTTTCATTGGAAAGTTTCCTGTGCCTGTTTCAGCTCACTGGAGCAAAGGTTCAGCCAAGTGGATTCCACAAGGAAAAAAAGAAAAAGTGAGACCTGCATCTATGTTTAAATTCACTACTGAAAAGGCTGAGCTACTGTTTAGCTTTTCATAGCAAGCCATATACAAGCTCCTGCAGCCAAATTCAGAAATAAAAGCTAACTTCATGCATTTTCCCCAGGAGAGCAGAGCATATTAAACTACTGCACTGAGCTAGAATTAAGGTCCAATACGAAACAGTAATTCAAAGTGGACTAGAAGCAATGGGAGGATTCTGTGGTGTAGAGACAGAAGAAATGGGTCCCCTCTGCAAACCTGTGATTCCAACTCTCATAGTTCAAAGGAGTTTGGATTAAAAAGGGGGCTTTCACATGCTACGCATTTCTGCTCATTTTTCTATTTCCCTGCATGTTTGGGACACGTCAGAATGATCTGATCTGCATGTTTTGAGCTAAATGTGCTTTATGAAAGATGTGAATGACCAGGTCTCCAAATCCTACTTATAAAGGATGGGTGTTTTGGGGGGTGTTTAAATCTGGAATGTGGGAAGGGCAAGGAAAACGTGCATATTAAAAACTTGCCTAATTGTGCATTTGGGAATGGAAAAATGTGCCCAAATTGGCAGATCAGTCCTCTGGCAGTCATTTTCTGCCAGCACGGGGGGATTATATGGGGACTGCAACGCTGGGGTCCAAACAGGGCCCCTATCAACTGAGTACACATGTCCCGCGGCTCCACTCCTTCCAGCCTGCTTGTTAATTTCACCCAGCTGTGGTCAGTTTCAAACTGTGGAGCAGGTTGCAGCTCTGCTTTCGGGCTGCCTGGTGTTCTCCAGCCCTCTGGCCAGGTGAGGGGCCCGCCTGCCACCCACACCTGCAACCCTGCCACACAGGGGCTGTGGCTTTTGCATTGCCAGCACAAAGGACTAGCTCTGCCACCAGCACCCCGCTGTGAATTATGTACAGATTGTGTAACGTGGGAATGGAGGGTAGAACTTAAAACCGCTTTTAGAAATCTGCATGGGGGGGGGGGGGGGGGGGGAGAGCAGGGAGGAAAAGCTGGGTTTTGAGTAATGTGTGAAAGTGCCCGAAGTTTCAGTGCAGGCTCTTCTACTATAAAAAAGTTTCAGGCTCTTCTACTATAAGAGTTTCAATCTGCGAGTCTGGATTTGAAAAAAGGTTTCCAGTGTTCCCTAAAGCATCTTGGGTTGATCTAGGAATGTCATGAGAAAAGCATCGACTCAGATTTGTGTGTACAGCTGAAATACTGCAAGGCCATTGGTGTTTTAGCAGTCCTGTCTCCAGATGGCAACTGTCTTCCAGATGTGTGTGTACAGGGAAATTTCACTATAGCAAACTCTGGCTTATAACTCTCTCTTCCTCAAGAACCATTCCAGGGCTGTGCATTTTTGCATGGCTAGAATTAACAACCAATCAGGACTGACCCAATGGTGAGGGTCACTCATAACTGGGGTTTAGCTTCCACCCAGCCTGCTCACATCGTTAAGTATGGGAAATGGGCTTGCAACGTGGGGAGCGGGCTCCCTTCCCTGCCATTTGAGAGGCATGGGGGGGGGGGCGGCACTCACACCACAATAATTGTGGGTGTGGAATTAAAAAACAGGGTTGGCTTGCAGGATGCAGTGGAGGAAAGTACCACGTCTATACCTTTCCTCTCCACCTTTCTCCTTGCTCCATTTCTGAACCGTTTCTGCAATTTGCTGTGCATTAGAAGAGAGCCAAACTCACAGTGCAAGCAGATGTGACGCTATGGCTGTTTTCAGATGGGACGCACTACAGTGTGTCCACCTAGTGACTACATGTGCAAAACACTCGTCTGAAGATGTTGGTGGGTGAATGTACGCTCCCGCAACCCACACGTCTCCACCCAATCCTACCCATCTCCCTGCACAGAACCACCCGGGTTTTTCCTGGTTGCTCTATGCGGGGGCATGAATGGGCAGTGTGTGGGTAAGTGTGCACACCCATCCCCCACCATGTGAATTCCTTCCCCCCCCCCAAAAAAGAGTCGCCTCCCAGCCGGGTCCATTTAAAAATGGGCTACGACTAGTGGAGAAGGGGAGCATCCACCAACCTACACTAAGTCAAGATAACCGTCGTCTGGGGATGCCCTCCTAGAGGCCCTACGTTATTGGCGGGTCCGGACGGACAGGAGGGCATTCTCAGCGGCCACACCATCACTTTGGAATGCCCTCCCAGTTGAGCTTCACCTCAGCTCAGATATCCTGGCCTTCCGACATAGTTGCAAGACGTGGCTTTTCCACCAAGCTTTCGGGGGGGGGAGGGGGCGGCATGGGTTAGGGTAGATTTTATACACAGATTTCTATTTTTCCTTTCTGTGATTTTATTGATGTTTTAGGAAATTGTATTGTTTTATTTTGTAAGTTGCCCTGGGCGTTGCCAGCAGCGAGAGGGGCTGGGCATTAAGTGTAATGAAATAAAATAATTGACATTTAGCAGTACCACCCTAGTGTAACACACTCCCCCATGTAACATTTTTTCCCCTGGTCCCAAAGGGATTTGTTATACTGAGACTGAACTCAGCAAAATTAGAGACGGCTACAGTAAGATCAGAGTAGCCACACCACTACAGACATGAAGATCAAAGTCAAGTCCTTCATTACCAGATCACAAGCCCTAAGCACTTCAGTTAAACAAGAATTCCTAAATAGTATGTTGTTCTATGGACCTGGAACATCTACTAGAAAAGAAGCGATCCCATGCAATAATACATACACTTATACAAATATAACGCTGCGCTTTGGGGGGCTTTGCAATTCAAAAGCAATTTTACAGAAACGCTTGTCTTTATAGTAGTCCAAAACGAAGTGCTATTACCTGACGGCTATAATTTGCAGCACTCTCAATTCAGGCTAGTATGCTCGTCTGACCCACATGCACTTAGCAAAGTTGAGCTCTCAGATTACCCATTGACTACATCCACAAGTTTCCTATGTGCAAAGCAAGCTGTAAAACCACGAGGCTCTCTTCAGTGCTTTCTGCTCAGGTCAGAGAACTTGGCAGTGTAAGGAATGCAGTGTTGTCAACTTCTATTGTTTGGGGTTTTGTTTTTGTTTTTAAAAAAGGAGGAAATGTGTATATGTAGAAACAGTAGAACGTTGCTTATCAAGGGCACAATACATTATAGGGGGCTAAAGGGTATACTTCTGAGATTCAGGTTAGAGTGCTTTGAATCCAGCCTATGCAACATTTGCGATTATCTTCCAACAACTACAGTAATACACTCTCAATACACAGACAAGAAGATTATTATACAAATAATGTGAAATTAAGACCTAGCTTATGAGTTCAGTCAGTTGTTTTCCCACTGTTGTGTCAGTCCTTGGATAAATATTTTGCAAACATACAATGCTGCCTCTCTCTTACAACTATGTTTGGCAAATGTGACATGCAATCCACATAAGCAAGTTTATGTAGCGGCTTTAAGCACTACAAGTCAGAATAATATTAGCCACCTAGAGGCGATATTAATAAGTCATAAATATGCAAATAAAAGTAGATTCCAAGAGACCCATTGGATTAATATAAACTCATCACAATTTGCTCAGCCAAAGCATCTCACTCAAGCACAACAATGGCTGCTCTTCAAAGAATCCTACCACTACATTAACTTTTAACCAGTATTTCCCTAGAAGAGGCTGGCCTCATTCATGTAAGCCCCAGAAATTTTTAAAAACACCCTTAGAAAAAAGTGGAACACAATTACACAAATTTGAACCTGAAAAAAATAAATCAGCACCAAAAGCCCCCTGGAAGCCTTAGGGTGACCACCTTAGGGTGATTGAAAATCTTGGTTGGTTTTGAACAACGTTTCCATAAGACAATCCATTTTGCTCATCCCCAAGGCAATTCCTTTCATTTCATGGTATAAGTATCCCTTTCACTTAGGCAGAAACCCAATAATACTGATTATTCATTGCAAGCAATTCTTCCTTTAATAATTCAAACAGGAAATAACACCTGCACAAAATAAAACAGCATGATGTACATGGTTAAGTTATTCTGCATGTATTTCTTTACAGCAGCAATATCAATGATTAGATATTAGATAAAACTAGAAGGTTAACTTATGAGCAGGACTATAATAACCCATTCAGCTACTCACTTAGTTCATTTTTTGAGCTAAGGAGCAGATTTGATTATTATTTTAATTAAAAACACAACCTTGGGTCGTCTTCTCTCATAGCAAATCGTTGTGAGGAGGGGGTAGAATGGAGTGACAGGCTGTGATTTATATAGTTTTACAACTCTGATTAGGAGATTCTGGATCTAACTGAACTTTCCACCCCCAAAAAGCAAACTGGTGATCTGTTCTGACAGGTTTGGCAAGCAGAACAAGAAACCGTGCTTTGTATTGCAGCGTGTACACTGTTTATTTGAAGAGCAAAAATTCTTTCGTGAGCAAAGCGTCGAAGAACAATTTATTAAAATGAACTGCAGTCATTGCAAGGCTGCCCTACAAAAGACAAAAATGTACAATCACCGCAGGAATGTATAGCTACACTAGTAGGGTAAAGTAATCTCAAAGTGTAAATTTGAAGGCTCCATCCTGCCCCATACACACAGCCAGAACATTATAAAGGTGGCTCAGACAAGGGGTGGGGAACCTTTTCCTTCCCAAAGAGGGGGCACCTTGAAAATTAGTACAAGCTTTGAGGGCCATACAGAAGTTGGGAGCAGGAGTGCTTAAGGGGTACATTCAGGAAGCAAAGGGTTCATATCATGGATCTGGATCCATGGATCGGTCCCCTATCCTTGCATGTATGCCCACATCCCTGCTCCTTTGCCCCAAGCTCAGTCTTTCAGAATCTGGTAGTATGAACTGGATCCAAGAACTTGAAAAGGGGCCCCATAAAACTAGCCGCAAGTCACATTTGGCCCCTAGGCCTGAGGCTTCCCATCCCTGGCTTGGAGTGTACTAGATCAGACCCTTTCCACCCGATATAGCTGTTCATGCTCGTCCCGCTTAACAAGACTACAGCTCTATAGTAAGATTAGTTTAAGGGCCAAACCTATAGTGAGCCTGGTCTTGAGGATCTTCACATTAACTGATCAGCGATAGAGGTTTCTAGTTAAGCTAGGAGGCAAAAATAGAAGTGGCATTCATTTTTAAGCTCATAAGTACCTTACCCTCTGTCCGAGAGGACAACCAGCGGAATGCCGGAATGGCGCACAGGCGGGAGACTCCCATGTGGCAACAGGGGAGGGGGCTCTCCAACCTGTGCTCGCCTATTGGCTAAACCCCCACGTTGCCTGGCAACCTCGGCCGGGCCGCCATTCTTCCCGCCACGGCCCGTCCCTTCTGCCTGGCAACATCCCCACCCGCAGCTACTCAGCTGCAAGCGAAGAGTGCAACTGCAACCAGCCTTGCTCCTTCCCCTGGAACTCGCCAATTTCCCCTGGTGGCCGCGTATTAAGGTGGGCCAAGGGGCCTTCTTCAAAGGAACAGACACTTCAGAAGGTAAGATGCAGAGATTATATTATATGCAGTAAGTGTCCCTGTACAATAGATAAGGAGGCCCATGTTTTCTATTGCTACCCCAGAGTTAGGAGCAAGATTTTAAAGGATACAGAAGCCTAGGAAGAAAGTGTAGGGGGGTCATTAACTCATTTATTCTAGGCACAACATGCTGCTATTTAAAAGTAACCCTTTTACAAAAGTTGTTTTTAGAGCATTTCTAATCTGTGCAAGAGGATAGGTGCCTTGTGCAGAGAGAATCATCTCTTTAATATACCATTTTCTAGCATGACTGTACAGACTCCTCGAATAACTAAATACCACAAAAGCGAAGTCTAGAAAATCCCAACCAGCAGCAAATTCTAAATTTTTCAGCTTTTTGCAAATCTGCAGGAATAACCAAGCAGCACTCCCTCTGAAGACCCAAGCTTTATGTTCTCTCTCTGCTTTCTTGGAATGCTCCTATTTAGATATCGGAAAAACGAAAATAATCCTATATGTAGGATGAACGCTTCCAGCTCTCTTATCATGACAGAACAGATACTAACTAACGTAAGTGTTGCTCTAATTCAAATATGGGTCTATTTTAGCAGTTAAAAGTTGGAAAAGACCCAAAGCCAGAACTCTGTATAGTTCCACTGTCTTCAGTGGAGTTATGGCAATTTAATCCAGGTGGAGATATGATCCCTATTTCAATTCTTCCCATTCACTGGGTCTACTAAAATCTTCAGTGACACGATAAAGCCCCTTTATTCATCCTGGGGGGAGGGGGTCGCAGAACACAGTTTTCACTATATTTCAGAATGCTTTTTCAGTTTGGATGTTTGCTTTGTCAAGGATCTAAATTAGACTCTCTACACTGTAAAGAGCTGTAAAGCTCCGGAATCTGGACATAGCATTTCTTAAGCCCCACAGGCTGTTTGTCCAGGATTTTCCCTAAAATCTCAGGTCTTTTTATTTTTATTTGTTGTTAAAAACAGATTTGGTCCAATATTATTTGAGCAGCTTAATCCACAAATGTTGGTGTTTGCATCAATTTAACAAAAAAAGACACTTCTAGTATTTTCAATCATTTTTACAATCTAGTCAATCAACATTTGATCATTTTTGTGCTGATCACTGCTTAAGTTGTAAGAGAGAAAATTGGACACTAAATCACATTTCTTTCAGCTTGTTGTCCTAGTTCTCTCTCTGTTTCTGCAAAATGGGCGAGCACTCAGACTTGCATTTAGCATCATGAGTTTGCAGAAAGCCTTAGGCAGGATCAAAACACTGCAGGTGAGCCTTTTACTTGTTTTTCAACCTTGCAAGCCAAACTCAAGAACTTCATAAAAGGGGGTTTGAGCATTGAGTCTAACACTCATTGAAGTACACGACAATGTTTCCATTGATTTTAATAGACAAAACCAACATTTTTGATCATTACTCATGTAACATGTGCTACGTGGGGCTACCTATGGTGTCGGCTTGGAAACTGCAGCTGGTGTAGAATGCGGCAGGCCGCTGGGAGCATATTACACCAGCACTCCACTCTCTGCACTGGCTGCCGGTGGTTTTCCAGGTCCAATTCAAGGTGTTGGTTTTGGCCTACAAAGCCCTAAATGGCCAAGGCCCTACCTATCTGCAGGACCCCCTCACTCCCCAGGTGCTGTATCGACCCCTGCGGTCATCTGGGGGCACCTTGCTCAAGGTCCCCAGAGTCTTCCGGGGGGCCACACAGGGGAGGGTGTTCTCGGTGGCCGCACCACAGCTGTGGAACTCCCTTCCAGTGGAGGTTCTGTTGGCCCCGGATCTCCCCTCTTTTCGAAGTTGTAAGACCTGGCGGTTCCACCAGGCATTTGGTGGGGCAGATGCGTGAGGGGGTGGATGGGGTTTTTTTGGTATGGGGTTATTTCCTTTTCCTCCTTTTAGTGGGTTTAATGTTGCTTTATGAATTGTAAGCTGCTCCAAGCGGCCTGTGGCAGGAGGGGATGGGTAGTAAGAGTTTGAAATAAATAAAAATATAATAATAAATAAATAGTATACCAGTCAGTAGATAGAGTTAGAAAACCAAAAAATTGGCATTAACATTTTAAAAAGTGACCAGAATTAGTTTCCTGGGACCAGAAGTTCTGGGACAGAAGGTTCATTTTCTGGGATGGAAAACCCATTTTTAAGAAGTATTTTAAGAAGGGGGGAGGGGGGTCAGAACTGAACCCGAAGTAGTTTTCCAGGACCAAAGTTACCAAAAAATTCTCATAACTTGACAAAAACCTAGATGTTGGGAGTCGGTATAACAACAAAAATGTGAAGAAAAAAGAAAGAAAGAAAGAAAACGGTATTGGAGTCAACATTCCAGGACCAGAAGTCGGCATTTTGGGACATCAGGTACCCAATCGGGTCTCACACGGTACCCGATCATTACCGGCTCAAATCAGGTACTAGAAATTTCAACGGGTTTGCCAATTTTGTCGGTACCCTCTTTCAGCTATAAGCTGCCCACTTCACTCACAGTTTGGTGTCACGCTGCTGCTCTTCCTTAACGCCAAACAACCTCATTGCCAATCTACCGCGAGGGCTTTCAGAAGTATTCACACATACACCAAAAACAGATCATGAGGATTAAAAAAGTCAGAGCTAAATTCTACTCCTTTTTAAAAGGCCCACCCTGATGAGCAGCTATAAAGCCATTGCAACCTGCATGACATTAGAGGACTTGGATTAACAGAAGTTCTGATTAAGTTACACAGGAAGAGAAACACTACTTTAGGTAGCTTCGCACCTAACAAAGCAAACAAAAGCTACAAACCCAACTGCAGATCTTATGGAGAACGCTGCAAGAGTAGGATATTTGTGTGCAAGCCACTTTTCATCTGACTATCGCATCTCATTTATTTAAATTTATACCCCACCCTTCCCTGAAGGCTCAGGGCAGCTTATAATATCTTAAAAACCACATAAAAATACATAACAACCCCTTTAGGAATCCCCCACCCAACCCCTATTCCTGCCTGCCAAACCTTTTGCTGCCAAAGGTTTTACACTGCCTCCAGAATATGCTCAGGCTTGGGCACCGCAGGCTTCCAGGGGAAGAGAGTTTCACAACACCAGAGCAGCAACCGCGAACACCTCTCTGTGGGCCCCTGTCGTATGAGCAAGATTGGCAGGTGGTACCCGAAAGGGAGCACTCCAACTGACCACAGGGATTGTGATGGAGCATGGTAGGAAAGTCGGTCTTTCAGATATGTGGGGGAGAGGCCATTTCGGGCTTTAAAAGTCAAAACCAGCACCGTGATTTGCACCCAGAAAGCGATCGATAGCCAGTGTAGATTTTGAAGCACAGGTGTGATGTGGTCATGGCAACCCACCCCCAAAAGGACCCAGGCTGCCATGTTCTGCACCAGCTGCAGCTTCCAAACAGTCGTCAAGGGCATCCCCATGTATTTTGTACTAAATAGGCAACTAATTTTCCTGTACCACAAAATAGTGCCATCAAATCTATCCAAATCCCCCAAACTCTCCAAACAAAAAAAAACTTCTACTTTCAAAAGACACAGATATTGTAATTTATCACAGCACAAACGGAATACTTCTATTTTAAAAAATAAAATGCAAACTAATGGATGGTCACAAACCCTTTATCACTATGCACAGCAAATCCCAGGGAATTTAAGAAGGCAAGTGTTTTCAAAAGACCATTCACAAAGACAACTATAAACCACATTATACACAAAACTGTATTCTCTAGTAAGGAAAGGAGCCAAGGTAAACAACAGAAAAGAGAAAAGAAACCAATACCTTAGTTTCAGAGCATGGCTTGTAAATCATAATAAAACCATTCAGAGAAAGTAGTTATAAAAGGAGACCAAGCACAAACTTGTTTAAAGTTGAATGCAAATGTTAATCTAGACATGGGGTGGGAAACCTCAGGCGCAGACCTTCCTCTTCCCAAGTGCACCCCTACCCCCAACTTCTATGTGGCCCTCAGAGTTTGTGCTAGTTTTCAGAGTGTCCTCCCAGAGCGAACAGGTTTCCCACCCCTGACCTCGACCTTAAGAATTAATACCAGTCAGGCACTAACAATAGAATGTATGCGAATGGAATAATTCCCAGTTGCACAAACACTCCCAGATGAGAAAGATTTTGCCTCCACCAGTTTCCATCCCATCTCTTTGCCTAGTCGATATTAAGTCCCACTGTATTACTCATTTGCCACAACTGAATGGACAAAGTTACAAACATCCAAAGGTAAAATTGGGAAATGTATTAAAGCTTTCTATAGGTTTCTTGGAACTGGATCATGCTTTCCTATTTCTAATGAAAGATTTAAAAGGTAACCAACCGTCCTTCACACTTTCGACCACATTGAATTCAAATTTCTCCAGGCCTTTTCAGTACAGAAGAGGAATCCAAATAATCTCATCTCCATTTTTAAAGACAATGAAACAATTAGACATAAATATACTACAATATTGTAACCATCTTTTTCCCCCTAACCTCAGTCATTTATAGCCAAACTGCAGTGTCCTAGCTCGGAATAAGATACATGTCATTTGTTGTCATAGTAATGCTTCCTAATCCAAAATAGTTCAACACAGGCCTTTGTTTCATCTGATTACAACTTTCTTCACCAATTAAAAATGTCATTATCCCATGTAAATGGCTTGCTACATTTCTCTTCTAGGCCTCCGAACCTTAGAACTATGTTTCTGCTGCACCTACCTGTTTTAACATTCATCTAGGGGAAAACTCATCTTCTACTCTGCAGTCACATGGTTACATTATTTTATTTATTTTTATTTTATTAAAAAACATCTGATATCCCGCCCCCTCCTGAGGAGAGGTCTAATTATACATTAGAGAATTTAATGGGCCTCCCAACCATCTGAGTTATGGCTACTGAAGGTCTTATTCCACTTCTCCTAAATTTATTTAATAGGATAACTGGCATTGCTTTGTATTTTTATTCTACAGGGTATTGCACTACTTTACTAACAACAACAAAGAACAAAAAAGCCTTTAGGAGCTCCAGCATTTTTTTAAAAATTTTTAAAAGTATTATTTATTTAGTTTATATCCCACCCTATCCCTTGAGGCTATGGGGGGCTTACAATAATTACATAACATACAAATATAAAATATTTTAAACCCCACAAAACTAAAACCACCACCACTTCCCTCCCCCCAGTCTATCCCTGCCTGTTGAATGCCTGGCCAAATAAAAAGGTCTTATGCTGCCTCCAGAAGATACTCAAACTAGGTCGCAGGCGAGCCTTCAAGGGAAGTAAGTTCCAAAGCTGTGGGGGCAGCGACTGACAATGCCCCTCTGCGGGCCCGATTTGTATAAAACTCAGCTAGTGACAGAACCTGCAACAGGGCACTCTCAGCAGATCTTAAGGGCCACAAAGGGACATAAGGAGAAAGATGGTGCTTCAGATATGTAGGGCCCAAGCGGTTTAGGGCTTTAAAGGACAAAACCAGCACCTTGAATTGTGCCTGGAACACTATAGGCAGCCAGTGCAGACTCTTAAGCACTGGTGTAATGTGCTCCCGGAGACCCAACTCTATCAAGCAGCAGGCCACCGCATTCTGCACCAGCTGCAGTCCCCAAACAGTCTTCAAGGGCAGCCTCCTTCGGATGAAAAAGTTAAGTAGATTTGGGCATCTTCTGCATATTGAAGACAACGCACCGCAAATTAACACACCACAAACGTATGCACAGTCCCACCCAGGGGCCTTAGAGACACGTTGAACAAGAGGGAAGACGGGATGGAACCCTCTGGGACCCCACAAGAGAGGAAGGGGGGGGGGGGGGAGAAGAACCATCACCACTTGCTGAAACCTCCCCAACAGAAGTGAATGGAATCACTCTAGGGCTGCCCGACAAACCCCTGCCAGGCCCTGCAGCTGTGTCAACAATACCTCACAGTCAACTGCATCAAAGGCTGCTGAAAGATCTAAGAGGATCAACAGAGTACAATATCCCCTGACAATATCACGGCAGAGATCACCACCCAACACCACAAGCACAGTCTCAGTGCTATATCCAGGACAAAAGCCAGACTGACACAGGTCCAGGAATCCGACTGCATCTAGATGTCCCTGAAGCTGCCTGGCAACCAACTCTTCAATAGCCTTCCCTAAAAAGGGAAGGTTAAAGACGGGGCAATAGCTCGCCAACGAGTCAGCGCCAAGTGATGGTTTTTTGAGCAGGGGCTGAACCACCGACATCTTGTGTGGTACGCTGTCCTCCCGAAGAGAGGTACTGAGAATCTCAAGGCCCCAGTCTCTCAGAGTTGTGTGTTGCCAAAGAACGTCTGGCATGATGGAAGTTGCAAATGGGCTCACCCACCCACCCCCAGCCTGCATGAGCAAATACCTCATTAACGTTTGTAATCTAACTTGCAGTGTCACAAAACAAGCAATTAAAAAGATCAAAGCCTACATGACAATATCTATAAACAGAATGCCTTACAATGTCCACCTCAATTCATCTCGTGATCTCAGTAACAACTCAGTCATGTTAGGCTCCTATTGTAATTAGTCCCCAAAACAGCACTGCTTGTAGTGATCATCATTATCACCCTCAAACACCATATGAAGACAGCTGCTCTAGGGGTACACCAAGTGCACAAGTTAAAAATAGTTAACTTTTGGTTCTAGTCTGTGAAGCTCCACAGATGTTGCTGCCAGAACATCCAGTTGCTTTTCAAAAGCTCCAAGAAGAAACTTTTCTTGCCAAGCTATGGACTCTTAAGTCTCTGCTTGAAAACCATGTCAATTCTCAAATACTTTGGGGAGTTTAGACCCTTCTCCCACAGTTCTCTGTAACAGCGTAACTAAGGGCAATTGTGGCTACAGGGCAAAACTTCACCCTAAAGATGATGAGAAGTAGCATGAACATGACATATTGGTACGTGTCGAGCATCAGTTTTCTAGTGCAAACGGAGAATAAGTTTCTCTTATCTCTTCAGAACTCTGACGATCAAATGAACATACTGTATTTTATCAACATTTACCTCTCCAGTCAATAAAGCTTGATGCTTTCTTCAAGAGTCAATATCTGCTTCCTAGGCAGATATCGCCTAGGAAGCAGATAGCCAATTTAGAGAAAAGAAGAAACTGCTTAAAAATTGAAACAAAACTTTTCGATAAGGGGAAGCCAAATTTATGTAGGACAAAATTTGATTGGTTTTAATCTCCAGCCTCTAAAGTTGTGGAAGAAAAGGATTGCATGATCCCTATGTTGCATCATCTCCACTCTTCCTCAGTTTCTCCAAGTCCATTCTGATCCTTGAGTGAGTCAGAAGAGCCCAACGCAGAGTAACCAAAACATTCATTCAATCTCACAATACTGTAATCATTCCTTACTAAAAACAGTTCTTTTTTTTTTTTGTTCTGACCCAAATGATTCATGTGGTGGTATGTCACGCTACCTTTCAGTGCCCTGGGAGCCTAAAACTCTTGGTCAAAACCAAGGTGCAAGTATACTTCAAGCCCGAGAGCCAGCATCTGCTGACAGAAGCCTTTGAAATTAATGTGGTTTGACTTGAAGCCTCATAAAAAAATCCACAAAGATACATGAACTCTACAGTTCACAGCCTTAAATGGAAACTGTCACCTTGCATTTTTAAGAATATGACTAGTTTTGAAAAGAAAATCCAATTTGACAAAGCACCCTCTGAGCTGTACATTCAGATTTATTTTAAAACAAAAATGAGGAGTCTGCTTATAGGTCATTTAGCAAAAGAAGGTTCTGTCAACAGACAAAACAGTGACACTGACAATATACAAAGTATTGTCAAGTGCATCAAGTAAACAGCATGACCAACAGTAAATTTCTCTAGTTGACAGCAGCCCCTTAAAAACACAGCTGTGAAGAAGAGGCAGTTACAGAGTTAACAGGGGGGGCACAAGCGTGCAACTACTCCCTCCAGCAGCCTGAACAGAAGCAACAGGTGAAAATACTTATAAGAGAAGGAGGATCCCACTTCCTTAGTTAGAGGGGAAGGAAAGCAAGAGAAGAAAGAATATAAAGCAGATGAAAACACACAAAGACAAGGTGAGAGAACTTGAAGTAGAAGCGGGGGGGGGACACAACAAGAAAACAAGCGGGAAGTCTCTCTGCAGAATGTTATACAATTGCCAAAAAGCCATTAAGCACAAGTGTGGGACGAAGTCTGAACAGCTGCTGTTTATCTTTGCCAGGGTATGAAAAACTTACTCTTAGTTGCTTTTGTTTATGTTTTTGGCAACTGACACTGCTGCCTGTCTAAAAGCCCTCCTGCGTTTCCGCGGGTCTTTCTGACCCCAAAGGGTGCTAAAAAAATCATAAAGCTGTTTTGGCAAGCCTGAACCGCTCCTCCCCCTCATGTATTCCTCAAGAAGAGCGAGGTCAACTGTCCTGTGTTGCTTCATGTTCCTCCCCCTTCCCCATTTTCTTAAAATGGAGGTTTTTATCATTTCATCATCAGGGGGTCCTTTCGACCCCAATGTAAGTCAATGGGAAAATGAAAGCACTATACACCCTTTGCACTAGGGGTCATGTTGATCCCCTTGCACATATATTCTTAAAATACATGTGTCTTTTAAAGAAATGAATCTTAGCCCAGCACCTGCTCTCCTATTTAAAACCCTCGATGAGGATGATGGACAAAATGTAGCACTTAATTTGAGTTCACAAAGGCCATCGGTGGTGTGTTTAGGAAAATATCACCATAAAATGCTTTTTTGGGGGGGGGGGGGTTACATTGACCCCCAGTGAAAGGTCAACTTGTCAACTTCTATTGTTCCTTATCTTTACATAGCAGTTAAGACTTAGAGTGAACTCTTGACACTTTTTTTTTTGTTTAATCACAGCCATTAGCAACTTTGTGTTGCAAAAATACCTATTCATACTGCATGGGGGTGTCGATGACCCCTGCGGTTACTGTGAGGTTTGATGAAGCCCTGCAACCTGTATTTTTCATAAATGTCCTCTAAAATTGACATATCTGGCCATCCTACTGTGAATAAGACTTTTGAGCTGTCTCCTCCTCTCCTTTTCTGGATTGGAGAGGGGGTCAACAATACCCCCTCTACAATTTTTGTTAGTTGTGCTGCTTTACATGAGGGGTCATGGTGACCCCCAATACCATAGGGGGTTGTTTGGTATTGCTATTTTTCAGTTGTTATACTAATAAACTGTCCATTTTTTTTCTTAATCTGGAGTCCATTTCAAATCAATCACATTCATTATTTTTCAGCTATTTATTAATGGGGGTCCATTTGACCCCCGATACAGTTATTAGTCAGTTTCTCAGGCGCAGGAGGGTTAAAATGGGATGGACTTAAAACTGAGCTGGGCATGTTTCATCATCAGAACTTCTAATTTCAATATGCAAAATCAACTGATCAAAAATTTGCTTCTTTTATATCCAAATGATAGTCTGAAAGGCTCGTTTACATATCAGAGAAGCACTTACGAAAATGAGATGAGAAATCTGGAAGGCTCATTAACGAAACAGCAAATTGCTTGATCAATTCAGTAGTCTTGCATATTAAAAGTTCCAATTATAAAACCCAGCAGAATATATATGCAGGTCCATCCACTTTTGAGCAAGCAGCAGTTTCAGCCACCAACATCATTCACCTGATTGAAAGAACTATCACATACCGGATGCTCAACAGCAACCACTTTGATTCTGTGTAATGACTGTGTTTGGGGCCTTTTGGTGTTAGGTAGCATTCTTCTAGGAATGGAAAAATTCCACCTCCCTTCTGTGCAGTGATGTGGGGCAGAAAGTTTTCTGTAAGAAATATTTCCGGAAAATTTTCCACTATAGTTTTCCAGCATATTTTCCGTTCTAAAAATGCATTGTTTTATAAAATTAATTGGTAACATAACGAATGGATACCAATACCTAATTCCAATAAAAATAATTTCCAAGTAAAGCTTTGAATTTGTTTGAAGATTTAAACCACATTAAATGCACATTATTGATTTTTTTCCCCGATTTTATTTCAGTTCAACTACTTTTGGCTATAAAGTTAAAAGTGTACTTTGTAAACAAAACAAAAAAGTCAAACATGCTAGATCAATACCAACTAACTTCGGGCGTTTGGAAAATTTTCAGAGAGTTTGCATCAGAAATGTTCCGATTAAAAATGTTCCAGAAAAACCACACCACTGCTTCTGTACCTCCCTTCTACCTTCCTTTCTCCTTTTCTGCTTCTCTCTTCCATTTTTGTCTACCTCTCTCTCTGTTCTGCAGTCTCCGAAGTGGAGAGCCATGTCCCTATAGGTGCCAGAGAGCACAGCATGAGCAGTAGCAGCCAACGGGCAGACACCAACCCCTCTGAAAATTCCACCTGTGGTATTCTGTGGTTTTGCTCCTCTATCTTTGTCTTTTCTTCCCCCTCACTGCAAAGTGTGGCACTGTCACCATGGAGAGGTAATCTTATTAGAAAGTAAATAAGTTATTCTAACCAGCAACCACTAGGGAAAGACAAAACCTTTCATCTTCCTCCAGGAAATACAACTCTGCAAACTTCATCTGCTCTGTAGAAAGCATTACAAGACAACTGGGATTTCTATCAACCCCTTGAGAAATTCCACGGACTCAGCTGCGTGCCTGGGATTCTTAATTGAAACAGAACTGATGCATTTCATCTTCTGATCCTATTGCTGCCAACTCTCATCATAATCATAATCATCAATCTTCTGATATTCTGTGTTTTCCTAAATGCTCCAGCTCTTGGAATCACGTTATTAGATAAGAATCTCGGCTTTCAGTTACAAAAATAAGTTTCTATCATGAACCCACAGGGGGGCAAGCTAGTGCAAACTCTGCAAGGAAGAAGGGGCTTGAGAGACAGAACCACATACTCACCCACCCCAAATCCCCCCAAGAAACACAGACTTTAACAGAAGCCACATGGTCTAGGGATGTGGTGGGTCTCTCCTTCACCGGAGGTTTTTACACAGAGGTTGGATGGCCATCCGTGAGGGATGCTGTAGGTGCCGATTTCCTGCACTGAGCAGGGGGTTGGAATAGATTACCTCTGAGGCACCTCCCAACTCTAGGATTCTATGGTCACTGTTCCCTCAGGGAGGAATGGCGGCTAAGCCACAAGGCACCAGAGATCATCACCAGAGATCAACCACAGTATAAGGCAGAGAATACAAACTCCCTCGAAGGAAGAAACCTCCCAGAAGCAGAGGGAGAGTCAAGCAGAGAAAGAGAAGGGCGAGCTAGTTAGACAGACAGCAAGACAAGGTAGCAAAA
The DNA here is from genome assembly GCA_003113815.1 of Sphenodon punctatus. Lineage (NCBI taxonomy): Eukaryota > Metazoa > Chordata > Lepidosauria > Sphenodontia > Sphenodontidae > Sphenodon > Sphenodon punctatus. Next base: position 7,300,637 of record QEPC01006282.1, read on the forward strand.
ACCCTCAACTACTGACCACCACCAGAGTAACAAGTGTTCCAGGCGAGGGAGCAGTAAAGCTAAAAGGAACAGGAAGGAACACCAAGCAGACAGCAAGACTTCCAGGACTAAGAGGGAGGAAACTTAAGACGACCTATAGGGGAAGGTGTACTGTGAGGGGGGAAACGGTACATACACAGCAAAGGGTCAAAACTGGGAAGGAGGAAGGGTCAGCGGAATGAAGGCCTGGTGAGTTCTCCAGGGGAACCTTAGACTACCAAGGCTCTATACAAAGCCTTAGAATCCAAGGAGGGGAGCAAGGTATATACAGCAAGGCACTATGGAAAAACTGGGAAACTATGGAGAAAAACAAGGCGCTATAGGAATGCTGGGAAGCTATGAAAGGGAACAAGGCACTAAGCAAGGCACACAAAGGACACTAGCTACGAAAGGGGCAAGGTGTGAAGCCAAATACCAAGCAAAATTCTATGGGAAGAGGGAAACAAGGCACTATGTAAAGCTATGACTAGAAGGGAACCAGGATCAAGCCTAAAAAGGGAAGAGGAGAGAGCACACGGAGCAGAAACCACTAACGGAGGGCAAGGGTAATAGCCTACAAAGGGAGACAATATACAAGCCATACAACAAGAGGAGGCAGGAAGTGAATGAGGAAAGGAAGCAGAACTCAACACAGGAGGGAGAAAGAAGGCAAGTACAAACAGGCAAGGCAGAGAGAGGGAAAACAGAACAACAAGGGGGAAATTCTTTAATACTTTTATGTGAAAAGCTGCAAAAGAGGAACCCTAAAAGGCTTAGAAACAAGACGACCAAAAAGAAACTAAAATTTATCAAGCCACTTTCATGATTATAGTGTGATGGAAAAATGTTCGATGCTTGGGGTTGTAAAGGTAAATAATAACCACCATGATCATGAATGTAGGTAAAGCAAGAGAATGACTCAAATAAAACAGAAGAATTAAGACTTCCCCCCTCAATACCCTAAATATTTACAAGGTGACCAACATCACATGATTTGGGCAATTATATTCAAAGCCATACATACCTATTACCTATAAGCAATCCTTTGGTACATAAATGGAAATCAAGGCCAAAACCATGTTACCACTGGCTTTTCTGTTTCTCCATTTTAAAGTCAGACACTTAATTCTAATGTGTCCTAACCTTGGCCTTGCGGATCTGACCTCCCGCATCACACTCCGAGCATACACAGCTGCCACCATCCTTCCACTACAACTTGACAGGATGGCCCTTGAAGGCAGTTGACACAGCCTCTCAATGAGCAGCCAGAGGACTTAATACCAAACAACATGAGTTACCTCTAAATGTCCTAATCGTGCCATTCATGAACTTGCCTATTTCAAGTGCACTTTGCATCAATTAACTTCTCCAGAAATCAGCTTTAGGATCAAGCCTCATGGTTGAATTTTGTAGTGAAAAATGGCACATCATTATGTGGTACTTTAATAAAAAGGGGGGGGATTAATGACATTTTATAATCTACTGAAACTGAAAGGTTTGCCATTATGCACTCTTTCCAGGATTAAGCTCGTCAGACAGTGAAGTCCCCATCTCAAATGGTTTTTCCAACAATATATGTGGTAGAGAACAAAAACATTTTTTTAAAAAATTAGCTTTGCTCTTGAACATCACCACCAATGTTTAAAAATTAAACAAACTTAACTTTCACATGCAAGCTGTTGCTTGGATTATCCTTCACCAGAGGTAGCCCCTTGCTCAGCAACATTTCTGTACTTTTGTGCAGCACTAAATTTATATGATTGAACCACTAAGGAATTTTTAAAATTAAAAAAAAATTCATGCTGAATGATTATAATTCAACTTTCCTTTTTTAAAATTAGAGATAGAAGTGGGGAGGTGGGCTGTGGGGGGGGGGGAGGGAGGGGAAATAGCTTTTGTACATTACATCTAATTAGCCACCCACCCACCCAAAACATTTATGAATACAGACTTGCATGATGACTTTTCACAAACAACAAACAAAAGTTGTTTAAGGAAAAACAAGTCAATATTCAAATCCAAGGATCTTGTTGGATAGAGAGGTTACAAACATTGGGGATTTGGGGACTTTTTGTTTAATTTTTTTTATTTTTTTTTTAAATTCAGTCTCCTTCCCTCCTCATTTTTTCTTCCCTCTTCCTTTTGTAGACTGACACAGCATTAATGACCTCCATAGAGCTATGCTGCTTTACACTAGGAGAGGATAAGTCCTGATATTTGCCCACTGAAACAGTAAACTAGAACACAAAAAGGAACATCCATGGTAGAAGAGCTGAAAACTGATTGTAGTTATCTTGTGTTTCAAAAGAAAAGAGCGGAATGAAGTTTTTCTGTTGAGCTCTGGTTAGCATTAGTGTATTTTCTTCACCAAGTTGAGTTCCAACACTAGGCTATGTGAGAAGATTGGAGAGGAACACCCACAGGACTATTTGCATTATGTTTTTAGAAGTTAGGAACCTCGACAGTCCCCTTCCATAATCCTCTTCTTTTTATTTAACAGAAACTAGGAGTCAACTGACAGTAATGGCTGTTTTATATTTTTCTAGAACTCAATGAAGACTCACTTCAAATTTCTCAAGAGCCAAGGTTTTCACCACTTCCTTTCAACGAGATTTCAAAATTTTGCATGTTTCCTAACTTCTTCAAACCATAAAATGTGGTGTCCCATAAGGTTCTATACTGTACCCTCTCCTGTTCAATGTGTACATGCAGCCTTTGGGCAAGGTCATAAGAGGATTTGGTGTCATCAATATGCCCCTACCTCTCATTTTCAGCTGACCCAAGCTCAGCAGTCTCCATGCTTACGTGCTGTTTGGTGGCTGTGGGGGACTGGATGAGGGCAAGCCGTCTGAAGTTGAATCCTGACAAGACAGGGGTGATGCTGGTGGGCAAGGTTGGAGGACTGGGGGTGCTAAAGACCCCTGTCATTGATGGGGTTTGCCCTTCCTTGGTCTCTCATGTTTGCAGTCTGGGGGTGCGCTTCAATCTGCAGCTCCGCCTGGATACTGAGGTGGCGGCTGTGGAGAGCAGCACCTTTTGTCAGTGCTATCTGATGCAGCGGTTAAGTCCGTACATCTCACACTCTGACCTCGCCACTATCATCCATGCCTTCATCACCTCGAGATTAGACTACTGTAACGTGCTCTACGTGGGACTACTCATGGTGATGCTTCGGAGGCTGCAGCTTGTGCAGAATGCGGTGGCCCATCTCCTGATGGGGAGGGGTCACCATGAGCATATAACACCCATGCTCCCTGTGCTGCACTGGCTGCCAATAGTCTTCCAGGCCCAATTCAAAGTGTTGGTTCTTACCTATAAAGCCGTATACAGTCTGGGTCCCGCTTACCTGCAGGACCACCTCACCTCACCCCCGGGTCCTGGATCGGCCCCTGCAGTCAGCTGGGAGCACTCGCCTCAAAGTTCCCCGTGTACGTCAGGTGGTGACAATCGGGAGGGCATTCTCAGTGGCTGCCCCAAGACTATGGAACTCCCTCCCAGCAGACATCCACTTATCCCCGAATCTTCCCTCTTTTCAGAAGAAATGCAAGACTTGGCTGTTTCGGCAGGCGTTTGGTGAGAGGGAAGGGTGAGGGGTGGCTGATTTTATCCTTGGTACTGTTGACTGTTCTAAACTTGGAGTTTTATTGTTGTTGTGTGTTTTTACTTTTAGATTGTAAGTCACCTCAGGCTGCCTACGGCAGGATGAGGCAGGATAGTAAGAATTTAAAATGAAATAATAAGAACAACAACATCTTTCTGATTTCAGAGGAAACCCAAGTGATGTTCCACAAAGCCAACTGAAGGGACTATCAATTCCATTAATGTCTGTCCCATTGTTAGCTAAAAAGGCCATCTTAGCTTCCCACAATTCACATATTCACCCTATTTTTCAATAAAAGTTTAGATACAATTCACTGTCCACTACTACCCTCAGGAATCATTTGGCATTACTGTTCTCAAAATCTTCTCTCATTCACTGTATGCTACAGGATTAGTACTTTTCCTCCCAAGAATTAACTTTCATTTCTCCAAACTAAATCTCTTTCTGTTTCTATAAACCCTATTGTTCCAGATTAAATACAATGGGTGAAAACAGACATGCACCTTCACTCCGCTTTAACACCACTTAACATTCCATATGCATGTTGTAGGGCTGCAAAAGGTGCCAATACAGCTCTGCAAAATGCATAAGAAATATTAAAGCAGAGTTATGTGCATGTCTGTTTTCATCCAATGATTCCAAACAGCAGTATTGCAAAGGAAGGTGTACCAAACTTAATGGTACATGAAACTAGAAGGAGGAATGCCCAACTGCAGAAGAAGTTCTCAACTCACTGTTTCCAGTGAATTAGGATTAACAAATTTCTATGTTGATACAAACAAATCAGTTAGGTTGCAATGCTAGAATACTACACTCTTAATTTGCATGGAGAGGACAAAGATCCTATCATTTTTTTAAAATGACTTTACTGTTTTCAATTCAAATCCGTCTCTCAGACACACTTAAGGTGCTTGATACCAGTGTCGCATACAGGGAAATGGCAAAAAGGGCCTTATGCTACTAGGTCTTCTTTGAGCTGCTTAGGTTTTGCTACAGAGACTCAGATATTCATAGATCAAGTCTAGAGTTATTTATGGGATGAAGCAGCATCTGCCCATTGGGAACTCCCTCGTCCTGAAGATTCATCCGAACCAGAGGCGGTTCATCTTTTGGGAGGAAATGCAAGACATTTTTATTTGGCTGGGCATTTGGAAAGCAGGAGAAGGGTCTGTAATAAGGGATTTTAAATAGACAGATAAAACTATTCATTATTTTATGTATTGTAGCCCATCATGAACCCTTGGGATAGAGCAGGATAATAAATTTAAACACCCCCTACACACACAGTCAATATCTACTTCCTATTTAAAATAAAAAACAGCTTCAAAAGAGCTATGAACAAATTCTAAAGGAAAGAACAAACTGCATTTTTTGATACCATCCAATACTGCTGCTTCGTTCCAATGAACAGTGCTAAATAATGTGAAGCTCTCCCTTATTCCTCGCAAGAACCAAGCAGGCCAACAACCTGGAAAAGCACAGACAGGATTTTAAACCCAAGTCTAACAATGAACAACACTACCACAAAGACACTCTTACCTAGAAGTATAAACAAATCCTCTGAAGCTCTGATAAAACACCCTGGATGATAGGAAACTACAGGACAGTTGTAACTTAATCCATGTCAGTTTAATCAATACCTTGTCTTCAGCACTTGTTTTTACACTTGTAAACAGCTATTTTCCCCCTAGAAGTTTTATGGTCTTTGCTTAGCAAAATATTAGTGCTCTGAAAGAAGACAAAGCAAAACCTCCACGGATTATTTTTGGCTCACTGCCCCAAGACTTTAGTTGTTCCTGGGTGATTTACTCAAAGAAATCAAAAACACAATGGGAATGCATGAAAAAGAAACCTTTATAACAGTTACCACTGATTTCCCCTTATTGTGAACTCAACTGCTCCAACAAATTTAATCTGGTTTCCCCACACCTTTGCCTTGTCTTTCCAAATATTTAGGTCTGTGAACAGAATCACGTGCAAGGGAATAAAGAAGAATTCACATATCTTGCCAATCTGTTGCCCTCAGTACAAGTAAGTACTCCAGGAGTTTTCAAACTGCTGAAAGTTGTCTTTTTCCCACAAAAGCACATTTTCAGTTTTGGTATTCCACCTGCTTGACTTTTTCATGGCGGCTGTTTTTTAGCCATCTCTTTTGTCCCCTTTCCTGTTATCCATTCCAGTTGAGTAAGGATGATTACTTCTGTATCTTACAAGGATGTTTGTTGAGATATTGACCAAGTGAGCACCAGACGCTGTCGTCTCATGCAGAATGTAAATCACCTTAAACTCAGGAGAGTTTGTTGACACAGGTCACTTTCACAGCCATCACGAGCCAGGAAGAGCATCTCCTGAGTGTTTGGCCTTGTGTTACATAAACCTGGAATTGTTTTACAACTGTTCCCTGCCAAAACAATGTTGATCATTTCTAAATACTCCTAGGAATTACCAGATGGCTTCTGACTGCAGAATATACTAGGACATATCAGAAGGAAAATGAATACACATCAATTTTGAGCAATAACAGGAAGGATGATAGTAGTTTCCCATGGTACACCAAAGAGAGTGATCATAGCCCAAATTAGCATAATGGTAGAAGATAGGATTTGATTTTAAAAGGGGGGAGCAGAATTTTACCTCTTAGAATGCTCTAGACAGATGGGATTCATTCAGCCACACAGCAACAAATAACTTGGACCTGGTTCAGATCTGCAGTAAACATCCATAAACAACTACGGGAGTGTGACAGGACTAAAGCAGCAGGTTTGGGAAAGTATAATTCAGTGCTTAGTAACATGCTGAACTTGTTCTTTACATTTCTGTTTCATTAGGATTTCAATGCTGAAACTCCAAGAAAGGAGCACTATCAGATTGGGCTTCAGGGATAGGAAAAGAGAGGTTCTGGAAAGTTATATGTTTTTGCCCTGGGGCTCAATCCTCAGATGTGCTACAGAACAGGTTTCTGCTAGAACAAAGAGGGAGGAATCGGTCACAGGTCAGTTGATCTTATGTTAAGAGGAAAAGGAAGGCCTGACTGCCCTCCTCCTGATAAAGCATGCCAGACAGAGAACACCACTAGGCCTTACAAATACAACCTTTTCTCTTTCTCAGGTGAATACCCGAAAGCCAACAAAATGGAAGACAGCGATGTCTTAAGTGAAGAACAACTCTGGAAGGTTAAAACCCATTGGGAACATAACAAAGGGCTTAAAAAACCTCACCTGCAGAGTTTTGTACTTGCCTTCTGGTATTCTGAACACTAGAAACGTACCTTAATACCCACACCAGGTCTCCTAAGTCATGTATGTGGGGGTCGCTTCAGTTATTTTTACTTGTAATAAGGGTTTCCGCATGTCTGATTAGCTTTAGCTCCCTCCCTCTAAACACACACACAGTCTGAAGTAGAACATTCAGTGCACAGTTCAGCTTTCCCAGTTTTGAGCCTGGTCCGATGCACCCTCATTCGCCAGGTGATGGAAGGCTATAGAGCAAGATGTCAACCTCAAATCCCTACACTTAAATGTATGACACCTTCTGAAATCTAGACAGTTCCTATTTCTCACTCCAAGGAAGGATTAAGACTGAAATCCAGCAGGATACCTTGGGCATAAATCCTGTCAAATTTCTAACAACTGGCTCTGTGATGGAAATAGGAGGGAAAAGGTCTACAAAATAGAGATTTACTCGCTCTCCCCAAGCAATTTAAAATGGAAAATAGCAGGGGCGGTGAGCCCCCTAGGATATCAGCGGCAATGCCCCCCCGGCCCCAGGAGTCGCCTGAGGCCAAGTCCCCACCAACCGGAGGGGGGGGGGAACTGGCACCAGCCCGAGCCGGGGTTCATGCGCGGAGCCAGCTCGAAGAAGAACCTTGTTTGAAGTAGCAACCCTGAGAAGGTTGCTACTTCAACAAGGTTCTTTGAGCTGGCTCAGAACATTGTCACTGGTTTGTGCGCGCACGTACACAAACCAGTGACTCTCACGCACCACCACCCTGGAGGCTAGAAGCCCCATCCATTCTACATAAAGGGACCCCACAATGAAACAGTGCCAGCAGGGGGCACTATTTCATTGCGGTGGCCAGGCAGGCACCCAGGTATGGACTGGCCCCCTAACACAGGCGCCTGGGGGGGGGGCTGGGAGCTGCCGCGCACGCAGCTCCCAGCCTCCCCCCATCCCCTCCTCCCTGAGTCCCTTGCTCCCAGGCCCGGGCCTCAAGCAGCACGCGGAAGCAGCAAGAGGCTCAGCTCCTGCTGCTCCCGCGCAGGCTGCTTGAAGCTCAGGCCGGGAGGCCGTCGGGGCGGAGGAAGAGGCGAGGACGACCGACAAGGAAGCAGAGAGAACCGAGCCGGCCCGCGGTGAGTGGAGCAAGGGGGGACACAGGGGGAGGGTTAGAGCAGGGGGGCTGGGAGCCAGGACTCCTGGGTTCTCTGGGAGGGGAAGTGCAGGCTAGTGGGTTAGAGCAGGGGGGCTGGGAGCCAGGACTCCTGGGTTCTCTGGGAGGGGAAGTGCAGGCTAGTGGGTTAGAGCAGGGGGCTGGGAGCCAGGGCTTCTGGGTTCTCTGGGAGGGGAAGTGCGGGCTAGTGGGTTAGAGCAGGGGGGCTGGGAGCCAGGGCTTCTGGGTTCTCTGGGAGGGGAAGTGCGGGCTAGTGGGTTAGAGCAGGGGGGCTGGGAGCCAGGGCTTCTGGGTTCTCTGGGAGGGGAAGTGCGGGCTAGTGGGTTAGAGCAGGGGGGCTGGGAGCCAGGGCTTCTGGGTTCTCTGGGAGGGGAAGTGGGGGCTAGTGGGTTAGCGCAGAAGGGGGCTGGGAGCCAGGGTTAGTGGGTTAGTGTAGGGGGGGGACTGTGTGTGGTAAAATGGAGGTTTGGAAATCCTGAGATGTCACTGCAAGTCATGCGATTTCAGCTGTGTTCAAAATGCTGGAAATTGAATATGCATGGTAAAATTGGACCCAGGCTGCGACTGGAGCACTTTACAAGGATGGGCCCCTGTGTTTTGGGTTTATAAATTATTTAATTTAAGCTTGATGTGCATGTAGACTGTTTTCTTCCATCCAATGTTAACCCTGGGAACTCCATGCTGCTGGGTTATGCCATGCCACTGGCCTACCATCCCCCTGGCTCTGCCTACCATCCCCCTTGTCCCCCTGGCTCCGCCTACCGTCCCCCTGGCTCTGCCGGTACAGCCTTACTGCCCCAGTGCCCCTAGAAAATAGCAAAGCAAAATAGACTGAAATAGAGCTTAGAGGTTTATAGCTTGATGGACATAACTTTTATGGAAGTCATGTTAAGACTATCGTGTGTCTACCATGTTATTTGCAGCAGCGAGAAAGTAAAGGAGTCTCACTGAAATAATTTCTCATCCCTCTCCAAGCAAATATTTCATGGCATGTTAAAATTCAACAAATGTTCCTCCAACTGCCCCTAGACAACAGTCTGCACCCCAAACCGTACAGCAATTCCTGCTTAAGATGAACTAACAGCAGCCAAGGGTACCGTTATTGCTAAGTTATCATGAAGCAGTAATTGTAAGGGGGGGGGATTGAATACAAGTCAATTGGAGGATGACTTTGCCACAAACATGAAGTGGAGAGTCCCAAGGTCAAAAAGAAATCTGAAGGCAGGAAGGTGGATTTAAAATAAATAGGTACAATTTAATAAGTGTACAGCAGTAGCTTAGAGTTCTAAACCAGAGAGAAGAGAGCACTTTAGTATCACTCTATAATAAATGCCCACTGCAGAATCTTGTAACAACCAGCTGAGGTTCTTACAAGCACAAGCAAGTTCTTGGAACAGCACAAGCAAGAGAATGAAAATGGAACCTTTACAGAAGAGAGGTCTAGATTCTACAGTTAAATCTTCTGGGCTTAGAAAAGTATTGCCTTTATGCCCAAGAACACTCAGTTCTCTCAGCATTATTTTGTCAAATTATAGGTTAGCTCTCATTTTATCAAACTCAGCAAATAAAGGGAATAAATTAAATTAGAAGGTTTTTGTTTTTAATTTTTTTCAAAATTAGGGCAATTTAGTCCTGAAGATAAATATCTACAGAGAAGCCCAAGTCAGCCATTTACAAGATAGTTAACCTATAGAGTCGATGTCTAACAACAGACTCCTGTGGAACTTTAGTCAACCCATCTCCCAGGATCCAGAGGATAAGACCCTTGGTTAACAAGACAGAAAGAAAAGCTTGGTTGGCATTCTTTCTTGGCCAGGAGGGAAAAAAAAAAATGGAAGGAAAGTCTTGAAGACAACAAGAAATGAGTTGGTTTATGCAGCACCTTGGGCTTGACACAAGAGCTGGTATAGCACAGAGACAGCCATTAAAGAGACAGTTTGGTCTGTATGTCACAATACCCACTTTGAGCCAACAATAAAGTTGTAAGAAAGAAAAATGATTTTGTTTGGTCATGATTACCTACTCCTAAAATTAGAACAAATCAGATTCAAATCATGCCAGAGAGTCCTCTACCCCCACTGAAAATGGTCAACACTTTGTTTACCACAGCAATTGGCCAGTGGAACACATAACCAGATGTATCTACGGAATCCACCCAGGAATTTTTCAAAAATATGTTGGATGAAAAATATATTAGATGATTTAGATTTAGCCAGTCCTAACTCAGTGCAGGAAGATGGACCAATGACATCTCTTCTACCAGGATACTTCTATGAATGATTCCACTGACTGGGAGTGAATACGGACCCATAATGGAGTAGAAGACCATTCAACTCTCACTGTAAAGAAAGAGGAACACCTTTTTATTTGAAGAAAAAAAACCAGGACGACAAGCAAGTTAAACAGGCCGGCAGGTAAACAGAAGATCAGTACAGAAGCCAGCTCTTGTTCCAAATACATTTTTGCTTTCAGCCATCTGAAAGACCTGGGATGTTTGAACACCTTATGCAGCTAGCAGAACATGCATTTAATTAAAACCCTAATTCAGCAACTATGGGCCAGCTACTCACTTACCCCTCACAGTTGGTCCAAACAGCCATTCGAGCCAACCAATCAGGGCAAGACTAGCCCACAGATGTCATGACAGGGAGACAGGAACAAGTAGTGAGAGCGTGGGGGCAGACGAGAGCTGCTGCCACTGCCAGTATCCTCTCCCCACCCCCTCACACTTTTCTGATTCCAGGAAGAAGCAAGCTGAGGCAGCAGAGCAACAGAGGGTCCCGGACTGCTACTGCACTCACTGCTCCTCTGGATTCACCACTATGCCTGCTGCCACCACTAACCAGGGTCAGGGGAGCAGTGGCAGCAAGAGCAGGAGTAGCATCAGGAACAGCAGCAACTTGCCAATACTCCAGGGGCCCTCGATGCCCTCGTCACTCCCAGCTCACTCCCTCACTCCTTCCAAATAGCTCGTGGGTAACCGCTGCTTGTGCCAGTGGCTACCAGCAAGCTGCTACGTGTACCCAACCCAGTACATGTTGAGCATTGCCTGTGTTGCAATACCACCAGTGACACCTTGTAATTCTACATAAATATCATTACAAAACACAAAGAGAGACACAGAGTTCCTCCTCAAGACAGACATTGTACTTTAAGAACACAATTTACAGGGCAGAAATCCTGGTGTACTTATCAAGTGTCTAGCACACTAAGAATGATGTTAAACAAATCACAGAAAAATTATTTTCTATATTTTCTTTCCTATGATCTTTAGTATATTGATACAAGTTGTCCTGTTAGAAAATAAATGGCTGAACTTCTAGGAGTTCCACTTAGAAGTGTGGATGACCCTTTATCAGGTTTCCGCTCATTATAAAAACAGCCTCAAGTTGGTCACAACCCACAGGTTAAAACACTTTGCTTGAAAAAGAGCTTGCAAGTGTACAAATAGAAAAGCGATTGAATATTTTGTTTCCACTCAAGGAAAAACACATTCATGAAAAAAGCCTTGGCTGAAAATTACCCATAAATCAGAGGGCTGTTAAATGATCCGTTTTTCTAACTGCACGTAACATTTTTCTGCTATTGTGAAATGTCATTCACAGAAGAGGTCTAAAGCAGCCACTACATATTTCAAACAAAATGGTTCTAGACAGCTTCTAATCTGAGAACCTGTGGAAAGTTTTCCTCCTTCACACTATTTTGCCTTGCAATAGTTCTCAATACACTGAGGGGAGATACAAAATTATCTTGTTGCTCAAAGATTTACAAAGTCCTTGCAGAATATCCTCTTTCCATTTCATCAGGGATGTTGATTGATGGATTATGCTATAAATGTGGCACTTTTCCATCACAAGTTGTTACCAGCTATGGGAAGCGAATACAGAATATAGCTGCCAACTCAGTTGGTACAACACACAGACCACACACAGCTTATGGAATTTACATTCGTTTTCAGGTAGAGTTCAAGATTTTAGTTTTAATCTGAAAAACTCTTAAGTAATTTGATCTTACATACTTGAGACACTACCCTTTTCCTCATCCAGTAGTGCTACAAATACAATCAGCAACAGATGCCAAGGTCTTCTTGGTTTAAAAGTAGGGGAATATTGTCAAGGCTATCCAAGGGGTCCAATTCTGAGAACTAGCAGTTTTAGTGTAGCATTATTGTCCCTTACAAGCAGATGGTCTGATAAACACGGGAAGTTTCCTAAATGAGGGTACCATCCAGCTCCAACTGAAGTCAATGGGAGTTTAGTCATTTACTTCAATGGGAGTTGGGATTGCGCCCTGGGCGTTTTGAATGTTCCTGAAGTTATAACAAGAATGGTTGTATTTACATTTTGCAAACCCAGTGTGTTGAAATACGAGCAGGACAGAAACTGAAAGAGTAAAATGAGGTCAAGCAGAGCTGGTGATTCATTAACTATAAAAAAAGTAAGCACACTTAAGTATTTGAAGGACTGGGGACAATACTTGTTACAATTCATGATAATATGGAGTTATTTAAATACACTTTATAACAACTGTTCAGTAAGCATCAAATTTCATCTAATATTTTTCAAGTTGTGCATAATTTATTCTCCCCAACTACATTTATTCAAGCTGTTTTCATTAGTATTGAAACCAGCTCTAGCATTTATTATTATTATTATTAACAAACATTTATATAGCGCAAGCAGTGTACCTGGCACTTTACAAAGTAATAAAATAGACACGGTCCCTGCCCCTAGGGCTTACAATCTGAGAGACAGGAGCTGGGGGAGAGACTTAGGAAGGGGAACAGAGGGAGAGACAAGGGGTCTAACATTCATGAAGATGCGAGGTCTCAAGTGCACGTACTTGGCTTGGTTACGATGAGAATGACAGCAGGCAGGTCCATGTTGCAAGGATAAGGGTAAACCGATCGTAGGTATAGGAATAGTGGCTCAGCAGGATAAAGAGTCAGACAGAGCAGAGCGAAAGAGGTGAGTTTTAAGGAGAGATTTGAAGGTATGAAGGGAGGGGGCAAGGCGGATGTGGACAGGGAGGGAGTTCCAGGCATGGGGGGCAGCAAGTGAGAAGGGACGAAGGCGCTTAGGGGAGCAGGGAAGGCGTGGAAGGGTGAGAGAAGGGACAGAGGAGGAGCGAAGTGCACGGGCTGGAGTATGGAGGGCGATAAGTGCAGAGAGGTAGGGGGGAGCAAGGTTGTGAAGAGCTTTATAGGTGAAGACTAGGAGCTTGTGCAGGATTCGTTCAGGAAGGGGAAGCCAGTGAAGCGAAGAGAGGAGGGGCTGCACATGGTCGAAGCGACTGGCGAGGTAGATGACCCTGGCAGCAGAGTTTTGGACAGAGATGAGGGGAGAAAGGGGAGACTGGGGAAGGCCAGTGAGAAGGAGGTTACAGTAATCGAGGCGAGAGATGACCAGAGCATGAACAAGAGTTTTGGCAGACGAGACAGAGAGAAAAGGGATGCTGTTAAAGAACAGATGTACTCGTTTTACATCTGGGCCACATACAAAAGTTGCAAAATACTTTCTACTTAAAAGACAATGATCCAGAAACAAACTGGAGGGGAGAATGGGGGTGGGGTGGGGAAACACACACACACATTATATGACTTCAGAGGATAGAAAAACATGCACTCTTACAAAAATAAGGGTTAGTTCAGAGTAGTCATCTATGAAGTTTATACTGTCAATGGGACCAATCTTGCATCCAAAGAAGTCAGGCAGTTTTTACCACTGTCTTTAAATGAAGTAATATCCTCCACTTTCCTTCGCACAGATATGTTGAAGCTTGCTCTTCTGGTAAGCCTAACTTTTTGCCATCTAAAAAAGTGGGACTGATCTGCATGCACAATTTCGTCTTTAAAATTCTGCAAGGGCATGCTTAACTTCTCACAGTGGAAGCCTCACTGGAAGTAATGGGGCTAGCTATCATGGCTAAAGGTGTCTTTGTCACAACTGTCACATAAGTCTTTGCAGAACTGGGTCCTTAATGTTTACATCTCTATAAATTCCAGTTCACCTGGAATAACTATTCTATATACAAAAACAGCAACGATCCATTTCAGCCCCTGACATTTGCAACACTTCCACCCTTTGGGGATCATGGACCATTCGATTTTGTTGTAAATTAGTACCTGTAGTAGAGGAGAAGCCATTTATAAAACCTAAAAGCGGATAGAAGTGTCTACCTGAAACTCTGGTGGAAAAAGATACACACACCTTCCTTCATCACAACAAAATTGTGCCCTACTTGCAATCAAGATACAGCCGGCTGCAGTACTAGTAACTAGAACCATGAAGTGAGAACAACTAGTCTGCTTTCATTTTCTCAGCTTGGATAGATCATGCAAGATGTAAATAAAAGCCTAGAAAGACTTTTATACCAGCTTTGCACACGCTGGCTAGCCCGAGACATCAGTGAGATTTCACATAGGGCAGGAAGCACATGCTCAAAGCTGCTTGCCCACGTTATACAATTTCATGTTATTTTCTATCTTACATGAAATTGTACGTGTGTCAGAGTACGGAAATCCAGCTCTGACATTAACGGGAGTTCTGTATTAGGCGAGATTTGAATGTCTAAATGAGGTGAGTTCTGTATTACGCGAGACTGGAACGTGTGCATGGCACGCAGGATTTAACTAACGCAAAAATTACAGCGTACGCATGGATCCTTTTAAGGTCGCATGACTTTACGCACGTGAAAAATCCACACATGAGCAAGCAACCCAGGTTTTGCAAGATCAAAGCCACTGAATACACAACAGCGAAAAGCAGAGTGGACAATTTACACATTTTGATGTCTAATAAACTGAAGGTGACCCCAAAAAAAAAACTTTTCCTTTTTTGATAATAATTAAAATGCAATTTGTCCCATGCCAGCACCCTCGCCTTTCTACTTAGCATCCTAGTAGGTCTTCCTGGATTCTTTTGGCTTGCAATGTGAGATGAGAAAAACGACCATTCCAAGCGTAGATAACAGTACATACATGAATACAATCCTTACCTGCATCATGGTGACCACATGGCAGGGGTTCAACAGGTAAATGACAGTCTTTGTAGCAAACTTGAATCCCACCTCCAGTCCAAAGGTGAGACATAGGGCCACCAGCAGCACATTCTTGCCCACACTCTCCTGCTTGCCCTGGGGTTGCTGCGCCAACAGGTCTCCTGCTTCTTTGGAGTGCAGCTTCCTGATCCTCCGCAGAGACACCAAGATCTCCAGGAACGCCACAACAAGGAAGAGAAGGCTCTCAAGTGCACGCTGCTGAGAGGACAGGAAGGCAGCACACTCCGGCCCCCCATTGCCCGCAAAACTGGGATCCACTCCGCCATAGAGCCAGTCCAGGAGGTTGTGGAGGCTGTATCGACCCATGGCACGGTGCTGCCCCTCCTCCCTGTTGCTGTGCTGAAGCAGGTAGGAAAACGGTGGGATCAAACCCAAGATGCTGTCTGGCTGGCGAAACATTAAATGTAAGATTGTCCCGGCTGCAGGCTCCCTCCCTTCCTAGGAAAGGGGCAGGCACTGGCAGAAACCAGGAGCACTGACCTCAGGTGCTCGGATGGGACTGGCAGGCAGCAACTAGTCTGCAAAGAGAGAAATAGTAAGTTAGTGCAGGAAGTAGGGAGGGAAATGGAACAGGCTCTGTTCCCCAACCCCTACAAACTGCCCCCACTCTTCCTGCAACGCAGCTTCTTCAGTGCCTTCTAATATAGTTCCTTCCCCCACCAACTCCCCACCACCCTCCTCTGTCACCTAAAATAGCCCCTTACTGTACCCCCAAACCACCCCTACCCCCACCCGATGTGCCCCCTCCTCAGCTCCCAAACTCCCCTCCTCTGTGCCTCCTAAAATAGCCCCTTACTGCACCCCCCAAACCACCCCTACCCCCACCCGATGTGCCCCCTCCTCAGCTCCCAAACTCCCCTCCTCTGTGCCTCCTAAAATAGCCCCTTACTGCACCCCCCAAACTGTACCTCCCCCAATTCCCCTCCTCATCCCGTCTCCCCTAAAATAGCCCCTTACTGTACCGCGAACACCCGCCAACCAATGCGCCCCTCCCAGCCTCCCCGCCTGTGCTGCCCCCGACTGCACCCTCCAACCGTGCCCTCTCCCCGGCTCCCCTCCCCATCAGTTCCCCTCCTCTCACCGGCTTCTTGCCCGAGCCCCCGGACCCCAATCCCCTCGCTCAGCGCTCGCACCCAAACCGCTGGGAGCCCCGGTCCCTCGGCAGCGGGCGCCCGAGCGGGAGAGGAGAGGAGAAGCCAGGCCCGCGGCCCCCGCTCCCGGGCTGCATGCGGCGGGAGCCCGGGAGCTGCGCTGGCATTTGCCGCCACCGGCGGCCGCTGTGGATCCCCGCTCCTGCCTTTGCAGCCGCCGCTTCCCGCTCGCCGCGCGGCTCTCCCAGCCCCTTCCCGGCGCCGCAGCATCACCCCACCGACGTGCCTGACTCACACCGAGAAATGGATGAGCCACTCCGGATTGGCTGCGCCCGGGCGCCCGCTCCTCCCTCCACTCCGGCTGCTCCCGCCTCCACACCCCCGCGACGGCTGCCGCCTACACCCCTCGCTCGGTCCCGGCCGTGGCCCAAGGCGGCGCCTCTTATACCTTTCAAGGGTCCCTGGTCAGGAGGGACGGTGCCTGCCTCCTTGGGTGCTGAATCCCACTGTCCCTTCTACAGGGGTTAAATTGCTTCTTCCAGGAGAGGGGGAGACAGACAGACCCACCCCTGCCTGGCTGCCTCTCAGAGGGTAAAAACAAGGCACTTTGACCCAATTCGGCCCGTGGGCCACTGGCACCTGTGTTGTCGGGCTGCCAGATGTTGCCCAGCTGCCAGATGTTGCCCAGGACAGCCCCTGGCACGTTGGTACTGGCTGTCCTGGGCAGTGACCTCAGCAAGTGGCTGCGGTCACAGCTGGGGCTACTGCCTGCCTGATGGGGGCAGAGTAGGCCAGTGTGTTAGCATGTCTGTTCCCGCCGGCCCAGGTTGGGACTTCCATAGGTGCCCAGCCCATCGTGGCAGGGGGCAGACAGGGCCGTCCGGCTGCGTGTTCCTATATCACCACTCTCCTGCTGCATGGATGTTTGTTCCTACTGTAAAGCTGAGGCCTTACAAATTCGTGATGTCCGTTTCTGGGATCTTTTTTCTGCGATCTCGGGATTCTGGACCTCTTGCATCCAGCACATAAGGGCCCTGGAGGCATAGGATGCCACTATATTTATTTTTAATGCTGCTGATGTGGAATCCAATGCCCTTCTAAGGGCTGTGTCCACTGCCCTGTCAGATAGATCTTTGGGATAACAATCCCCGTGTCCGGACAGCAGCAGCTTCCTGACCCGAACCAGGCTGCGTTGCCACCACAGCACAGTCACGTTTGTTTTTACCTAGAAAAAGCGCTTGAGACTGGGACAGGAGAGACATGATGCAATGACAATAAACTCAGCAGAACGAGAAGCAGGAGAGCTTCTGCTCTCTTTATGCACTTGGCATGCTGGGATGTCTGCAGCCAGCCCTTTCCCAAGCTGTTTGATTTTAGTTCCAGGCTTCAGGGCTCCCTGCTATGAGAGTTTCCTGTCTCTTTTGATCAGGGATAGGGAACTTGAAACCTGTGGGACCAAATACCTCCCACAGATGTTTTTCATTTGTCCGCTAGTAGCGGTGTAACTTTGGGCTACAATTTGCGGGGGGAGGGGGGGCTGGATCCCTGCCCCCATGACCCTGGAATTGCAGGAGAGCAGGGAGAGGATGTTTGTGGGGGACATGTCCCCCACAATAATTAGGCCCATACCCCTTTCCGATTCTTTGATCTGGCCTGTAGATCCAGTCCCTACACTCAAGCACTGAAAGAGTGAGCTCAGGGAATAGGAGCAGAAATGAGAGCATACGCTCAAGGATAGGGAATGGATCCCTGGCACAGATCCATGCTCTGGACTCTCCCCTTCTTTCCCTGATCCTGAACAAACACCTTAAGCAGCTCTGCCCCTAACATCTATGTCCTCTGTCCCTAATACCATGTGGCCCACAAAGCTTGTACTAATTTTCAACTTGGCCCTTGGAAGCGTGGGAATAAATTTCCTTCCCTTCTTCCCCACTTCATCCCTGCAATTCTAGAGATATGGGGGTGGAGTTGGGATCCTCCGCAAATTTGAACCCAGGGTTACTTACTCCCATGCATGAAAGGGGAAAGTTCCTCATCCCTGCTTTAGACAGCAGGAAGGTAGGATGGGGGAAAAGGTGCTGTCCCTATAGTTCAGTTAAAAATTACCCTTTTAATACCTCTCTAATCCTCCCAAGAGTTAGTCTGGTGTTACATATTTGATGGGACTAATACATCTTTCTTTAATACGTCTATGTTATCAAATGTTGACATACAAAGTTGTTCTAGACCCTAGACCCTGACGGCCACTCTGCTGATGTGCTGGTCCAGCATTGGAACATCTTGCTGGGGGAGGCCATTGGCAGGGTGGCTCCGAGACGTCNTTAAGACTTAATGCTTCATATTCAAAATGTTTAGTATTCGGGGGTAAAAAGGAAGAGAGCAACTACAGTTTCTGTGTCGAACCTTTCACGTTTATGAGAAATGGCATGATAAATGACAGGCAGCGAAACAGCTTGCATGCAGTAAAGACACTAGGGGGGGAAATGGATCTAACTACCAGGCACTTGAGCCCCCCACAGACTCCTTCAGCATAAATGACTTCTCTCTCTTGTGACAACCAAGTCAGTTGTTATAGCTGACCATTAGTATTAGCTGGTTACATTTAAGGGCTGATCGCTCAGATCTGGAGTAACTTTGACACCGGGTTGGAAGCAGTGGGTGAGGAGCACGAGGTTCTGGAGGCACCGTCTGGTCGATCTTTCTGGGAGGAGCTTCGGGAAGTGACGCCGGCTGATGCGGTGGATGTCCTGGGGTCTGTTAGAGCCACGAGTTGTGAATTAGATCCATGCCCGTCCTGGTTAGTGAAAGCCTCCAGGGAGACGTTGGGGGCGGTGCTGGCGAGGGTGGTCAACGCATCCCTCCAGCAGGGGAAGCTGTCGCCCAATCTCAAGGAGGCTGTGGTGTGCCCCCTTCTGAAGAAGCCATCTCTGGATGCGGGTGCACTCGCCAGCTACCGCCCTGCCACTAATCTTCCCTTTTTAGGGAAGGTTATTGAACGGGCAGTGGCACTGCAGCTCCAGGCGCATCTGGATAGTATTGGTTTCCTTGGCCCTTTTCAGTCTGGATTCCACCCCAGCTATGATACTGAGACAGCGTTGGTGGCCTTGGTGGACGATCTCCGCCAGGAGATGGACACAGGGTGTTCAACATTTCTGATCCTGCTAGATCTGTCGGTCGCTTTTGACACCGTGGACCATGGGCTGCTGCTGAGACAGCTGCGAGACCTGGGGGGTCTGGACAGGACCATCCTCGGGTGGTTCCGCTCATTCCTCTCGGGGAGAAGTCAGCGGGTGGTGCTGGGGGCGGAAACATCAGGCCCCCGGGCCTTGACCTACGGCGTTCCTCAGGGTTCGATTCTGCCTCCGTTATTATTTAATGTATATATGCAGCCCCTGGGGGAGATCGTGAGAGGGTTCGGGGTGCATTGTCACCAATATGTTGATGATACTCAGCTGTACCTCTCATTTTCAACTGACCCAGGTCCTGCTGTCTCGATACTTTCCCAATGTTTGGAGGCGGTGGCGAATTGGATGCAGCAGAGCAGACTGAAACTTAATCCCGATAAGACGGAGGTGATAGTGGTGGGAAGGGCGAGGGGGGTGCTGGCTCCTCCGGTGGGGGGGGGGTCTGCCCTCCTGTAGCCCAGCAGGTTCGGCGTCTGGGGGTGCTGTTGGATTCGGAACTCCGTCTGGATCGGCAGGTGGAGGCGGTGGCTAAAGCTGCCTTCCGCCAGCTGTATCTAGTATGGAGGCTCCATCCATACATCTCCAGGACCAACCTGGCCACTCTCATCCATGCCTTCATCACCTCGAGGCTGGACTACTGCAACGCGCTCTACGTGGGGCTTCCCCTGTTTCTGGTCCGGAGGCTGCAGCTAGTGCAGAATGCAGCGGCCTGTCTCCTTACAGGGACAGGTTGGCGGGAGCACATGACACCTGTGCACCGCACTTTGCACTGGTTGCCTATAGCGTACCGGGCCAGATTGAAGGTGTTAGTTTTTATCTATAAAGCCCTACACGGTCTCAGCCCCTCATACCTCGCGAACCGCCTCGTCCTCTGCATCTCAGAGCAATCCCTGCGGTCTACCGAGGGAGCCTTCCTGGAGGTCCCCTGTGTTAGGCAGGGGACCACAATGGAACGGGCGTTCCCAGTGGCTGGGCCGCGACTCTGGAATTCCCTCCCGGAGGAAGCTCACCTGGCCCTGGGTCTGCTGGCGTTCCGCCGAGCCTGCAAGACCTGGCTGTTCGCCCAGGCCTTTGGCGGGGAGGGTGGGAGGGAGGGGTAGGTCGGGGGGAAGATGTTTTTTAGAAATGTTAAATTTTGATAATTTATTGTTGTGTTTTTAGTGCTGTAAGCTGCCCCGGGATGCCGTAGGCATGAGGGGGCGGCTAATAACTATAATAAATAAATAAACCATAGCTGTGCTTTTGCCTAGCCAGTTTCACGTTACTTTGAGTATGGCATATACCTCCCCCAAAATACAAAATACAATTCCAAGATTTGCAGTACCTGTTATTTTACCTGAACAACCTTTAAAGGGTGAAATTTATAAAAGAACTTCAGCCCAATCCCAATGTTGCATGCATGCAAAAATGTCTCTGTCAGTTGCTGGCAAGGGTATCTTTGGGCAGTATTACTTGAGCATTCTGTCCCACACTAGTCCACAGTCCTGCTGCACAAGTCAAGGTTGCATGTATATTTGG
Organism: Sphenodon punctatus; assembly: GCA_003113815.1. Classification (NCBI taxonomy): domain Eukaryota; kingdom Metazoa; phylum Chordata; class Lepidosauria; order Sphenodontia; family Sphenodontidae; genus Sphenodon; species Sphenodon punctatus. The sequence goes on from QEPC01006282.1 coordinate 7,321,499, forward strand.
CAAATCAATGACGGCAAATTGCGTGGACAAAAACAGAGGCCACAGTTTGCAAATATCATCCTAAAAGATGACCAGATCCAATTAAGGCCCTGATTCCATAGAGATTTATGTTTGTGTAATCCCATTAACTGCATCTAAATGCTTTCAGAACCACACCCAAAATCTCCAACCTTGCAAAGCTTTACACCAGTGTTTACCACTATACCAGCATAAACCTTAGTGGCCTATAATCAGGGACCCAAGTTCACTTCACCAAAAAATCTTAAATTCTGAAACCAGCCAAGCCAAATTCTGCAAATTCACCACAAGCATTAACATTTGCATAGTTAGCTTGATTTGCATAATTATGCAGCAATTTATACATATAGATTTGCTCACCAGCCAGCATGCTTTTTCAACAGGTATGACATAGAATCGCAAATTTGTTAATCAAACACCACCCAAATCCGCTGGAATTTCAGCACCCCAGAACTCACACCTCATGTTATAGCCCCAGACCTCCTTCACCAAAACTTAGGGCCCTAAGATCTGCCCATCCACAATTCATCTCCCAGGGGTCTATTCATCCTCAGGGGTCATGGTCACACCTCCCGGACAGACGGCAGCTGCAGCAGCAGTTTTAGTTTAGGGTCAGGCGACAAGTTTATGCCTGAGCCAGGATTTAAAGATCCTGCAGACAGCCCCCACTGCAGTGTCACTGCAATTTCAGCCTGGCACTGCGAGGATTTGCAAAAATCACTGCAAATTGCAGCAATGCACTCAACACAGGTCCCTGCTTATCATTGGGGCCTAACTGTCACCTAAGTCTCAGTCCTGCAAAGACTTAACTTTCTGCACTATCATGTTGCTGATCCTGAAACTGTGTCCATGTTCCATTGATCCTAATGGGACAGACATAAGCATTTTTAGGATGGGCCTATTAGTAGTTCTCATAAACTCCCCCATAACAATCTCCTTAAGTATTTAATGTACGATCAGTAATTGTAGCTCCATGGAATACATGTAAAAATGTAAATAGTGCTCCTTTACGAAAACAAGGAGATATAGATAAAAGTGTGGATTAATGGGACGCCATCCAGATATTTGAGTCTTTAGGTGCTTGTAGATGGGCAGCACCCACACCTCCGCTCCACATCCCAGCCAGGTGGTCCGCCGCCAGATGCAGCCCTTCTCTTGGCCAGGGATTGCCCTGGTGATGCCATAGAGCTGCAGGCAGCAGCCTAGAGTGTTGGGGGATCACCTGGGGGAGGGGGGGGGCGCCACACAGGCCGACCGGGGCCACAGCAGCTGCCAGGTCTGCACACAGTGCACAGGCAAGGCTGGATGCAGAGGACACAGGGCTGCCCATCCACGGAGCTGGCCCAGGGATGGCCAGCCCCAAGTCTGTCTGAAGACACCCTTTAAGTGAACATTTATTTGTAAAGTTTTTATTCTAAATAATTGTACAATAAACATATCAAAGAAGGAGCAATTCAAAGGTGAGCAGTTAGAATCCCGTTTCAATAAGGTACACTACTACGTAAGAACATAAGAAATGCCAGTATGAGTCAGACCAATGGCCCATGAAGCTCAGCGTCCTGTCTCCAACAGCAGCTACTCTCAGGCCGCTTACACATGAGACAGGGGTGAAGGGGCTGCTGTGAGCCAAAATCCCATCAGGGGGATCACGCGGAAGTTCCACTCGCGTGCAGCGGCGTTTAGCCCATTTCCACCATGATTTCAGTGACGAGAGACAGGGATGGATTTTCAGCACTGTCTCCCACCACTGAAATCACAGAGGAAATTGGCTAATCCCGTCAAAAACCCCGCACACACGAGTAGAACTTCACGTGATCCCCATGACTTGATTTTGGCTCAAAGCTGTTCCATCCCACCCCTTCCCCCATCTTGTGTGCAAGCGGCCTCAGTCATTTTGGAGAAGTACCCAACAGGCCATAATGGAGTGATCAGTTCCCTGCTGTTCTCTTTCAGCTCCTAACAGTCAGAGGTTGAGTCCACCTACCTACTTGACTAATAGTCATTTATGGACCTATCCTCCAAGAATTTATCCAGTGTTTGTTTAAACCCAGCTATGGTACTGGCCTTTACAACATCCTCTGGCAACAAGTTTACAATAAACTGATTTAACTAGAACCATTGCTTCTAATGTGCTATCTCATGTTCAGTGGCAAGAGTAGTGTTTGTAGAAGCTCCCAAACCAGTTAATTTTTGGATGACAACAACAGTAATCTCCTGTGAAATGCGGGGAAATAACAGGGGAGGGAGATTTAACAATGGGGGGACGTTAGGAAGAATCAGGGAGTCCTCTGAAAGAGCAAGAATATAACTTACTAAAGAATCAGGGAAATATAATGTAACAGAGAGTTTGCAAAAGGGGAGACTACGAAGAGGAAATAGGAACTCGGCGGGTGAGCATTGTTCACATTCTTAATCCACTAACTCTAGGAAGCCCTAAGTGAACATATCTTGGCATCTGTTTTATCCCATAGCAGTTACCTCAAAGGTCCCACCTACATTGGGTATTTTCAGACGTGACGAGGTCACGCTCAACCACGGTGGATTCCCACCGGACGAGAAAGGTCTCATCACGTCTGAAGGGGGAACTAAAGTTCCCCCCCCAGATGTTCACCCCCGTAAATCACGACAGAGAATCACATTCACCACACGATTGGTGGAACCGGCGGGGCCAGCCCCGCCCCCTCCCCGATTCCCCGCCGGGATCAGCCGGCACATCTGTTGGACGTGCCGGTGTGATCCCGGTGGGGAATCCCCGCGGTGATTCCGTGCCGGGGCGACTAGCGCCCCGTCACGTCTGAAATCACCCATTGTCTGTGTGTGGGGAATCTGAACTAATTCTTGCTGCAGCCCTCAACTTTAAAAAAAAGTAAAGGTCATTACTTACTAGTGCATGTTGTGCTGCTAGCGTATTATCTGTCTCATTACAGCATAAATGTTCTAGTTTGTTTATTAGTGTAACAGATAATCCAGGGTGGTTTTCTTTAAGATAAATAAATCATTCAATCAGCATCAGGTGCTTTCAAATTGAGAATAAGTATTAAAAGAAAAGTGTTGAAGAAAAGGTTTAACATATGGAACCACTGATGCTGTGTGTTTAATTGCTTGGTATTTAAAGGTCCACTCCTAATCTGGACCAAGACACCTCATTGTGCCATAAACACATAAAATGAACAGATTGGTGCCAACCAGAAAGAGTTTAACAGTCAGTGTAGTTTTTTTCTTAACTATTCAAATAAAAAGCATACTTTGGGTGCTTAGCATATAATAAACAATAACCTTGACATGCCCCTATAAACAATTTTCTCCTCAGTCATGGGACGCCAGAGTTCTTGTCCTGGCTCCAGCAATGATTGCCTCTGTGGACTTTGGTAAGCCTCTGAATTTCTGTGTCACAGATTACCTATTGTAGAATTTGGTGCAATCTGTCCTAGATGCCATTGCACCTGGAACATCAGATTATGGCAATGGCTTGGAGCACCTTTTACCAACTCCATCTTGTGAGAAGACTGCACCCCTTTCTTTTCAGAATCAGACCTGCCCACTGTCATCCATGCTTTCATAACCTGATGCAAAATGCAGCTGACCCACCTTGTGATGGGGTGGGTCATTGTCAGCACATTATACCTGTACTTCAGCATCTACACTGGCTTCCAATAGCAATTCAAAGTGCTTGTGTTGACGTATAAAGCCCTAAAAATGATTCAAGGTACTGATTTTGACCTATAAAGCCCTAAATGGCTTGGGATCCAGGTTTTTGAAAGATGACCTCTTCCCTTATGTTCCACTGTGGCCTCTGAGTTTAGCTGGGAACGCCCTCTTGTGGGTACCATCTACCTGTGAAGATTTCACAACAAGGGCATGCAGAGAGACGTTCTTGGTGCATGCCCAACAGTTATGGAACTCACTCCCCTCGAAGATCTGCCTAAGTCCAAACCTACTTATCTTCCAGAAGAAAAATAAGACCTTTTTGTTTGGCCAGCAGTTTGACAGGCATGAATTGTGTTGAGTGGAGGGGTTAGGGGAAAGGTTTGGGGGCGGGGGACAGGATTTTTTAATGCTTTTTTATGTTTTCATATTTTGTAAGCTGCCCTCGGTCTATTTGGGAAGGGCAGGTTAAAAACTGGAATAAAATAAATAAATGTCTTGAGACCTTCATAGACTGAAATACTGTCTTTTCCCCTGCACTCCTCTCCATTGCAATCCTTAAGGCCAGCCAGCAAAATGGACCTCTTCCTATTTCCATCATTACACCAAGTTTGTTTGGCAAAGGTCCATAGAGAGGCAATTTCAGTGGCTCAGGAACTCCCTTCATTTGGGAGCAATTAGGCTGTTTGGTAGGGGGTTATTATACTGAATTTTATTTTATATTTGTTTTCTGTGTTTTTATTGTACATGTTTTTATGTATTGTAACTCACCCTGAGCCCTTCAGGTGGGGTGGGATAGAATCTGAAGTAAGCAAATAAATGAAATAAAAACCCTCAGCTGCCCACCACCACCCTAATGTAAAATGGAGGTAATAATGCCTCCGTTAGGAGGACTGATAACTTCAAAACTAAAGCGTTTTTTAAAGTGTGTGTCTGTGTGTTAAGAATATAACAACAATTTACTTATTTTTATTGTAAGCTATTTTTGCTTCACAAAAGAGAGGGATTCCTGGAAGTCAGACTAAAGGTGAGCAACTGGGGGGCGAATGTCATTAGAACATAGGTTTTGGTCTAGCACAAAAGAAGAATTGCAGGTTGCCCATGACAGCCATGGCTGTTCTATTTTGTGTAGCTGTGGGAGTGGAAGCCAGATGGAGAATATTTTCCAGGTTTGGATGAAGAGCAAGAAAAACTGAATAGGCAGCCTGGATGAAACGGAACAGCTCGTGCTTCTGTTTGTGAACTATATTCTATGCCATAAACTACAAAGATCTTTTAAAATATTGAGGGGGTTTTCCAAACTAGATCTTCTTTTATTAATCATTGGTCATATCCCATTACATAAATATTGAAGTAATGGGGAAGCTTACATTGCTGACTCTCTAGGCTGCAATTGTGAAGCGGCTTACTCCAGAGCAGTCTCATGGGTGCAGCCACATGAGTGGAGAGGCTACCACACCTTGGGTAGCCTTACCCCACTCTGGGCAGCTGGGCCATGCAATGCAGTGCAAGGTGTGGCCAGTGCTCACCAGATGTTCCCCCCGCCCTTACTGCTATGCGATGCATCCTTGGAGAAATTCCAAGGACACGTCGCGAAGAAGCCTTATCCCAACTGGGGTAAGACTGCCCAAGGCGAGACTAATCATGTTTGATTGATTGATTGATTGATTGATAAAATCATTTACTACCCCACCCCTCCTGCTCCAAGCACATAAAAACACATAAAATCAATAAAACCAAAAAATAAATACAATAAAAAGAGAGGCACAAAACCAAAACCACCCTATCCCCCCATCCCACCCTACACCCCATCTCCCTCCCCAAACGCCAGGAAAACAGCCAGGTTTTACACATACAACGGAAGGAGGGGCCACCTGGGGCCACCCGGGCCTCCACCGGGAGGGAGTTCCACAGCCTAGGTGCGGCCACCGAGAACGCCCTCTCCATAGTGGCCCCCCAGGTCACACGGGGGACCTTGAGAAGGGTGCCCCCAGTGGACCGCAGAGGCTGCTCCAGACGTGGCGAGCGAGGCTGGGCTTGGGGCTGTGAGTGGCGGGCACTGTCACCCATCACGCGTGGCCATGTCACAGCCAGGGGTGGGACCTAGGCTCGGTCGAGCCAGGAAAGGGAGGCGGGCAGGGCCCGGTGCCTGGCACCCGCTCATGTGGCCAGCGCCACAACCTACCATGGCCCTTGTGGCTGCTCCAACACAGGCTGGCTCACCCGGCTTTCCCCTGACCATCAGCCCAGTTCCCCACGCTGACCTCACAGTGTGGCGGCAGCAGCAACTGCCCGCCACAAGGCTGCATGGGGATTGGGCTGCTGCAGCTCATGTGACCTCACCCACGGACTTTAATGAAACTACTTGGAAGTAAAATGGTTGGAGGATTGCAGCCTAAAGAGTCAGTCGTGTAATCCCGGACTTTATTTAAATATGTATTTATGTAATGCAATATGGCCATTGGTTAACACAAAATCTACCTTGGAAAGCTCACAAACATTTTGAAATAATACAACAATGAGACTAAGATCTTACGCTGCTTCCCCACTGGCTGCTTTTCCTGTAGAAGGGATGAAGCAAGATGAAACCACTTCACGTATTCTGCATTTCAGAGATCCAAGGTGAACGGCTAGTGTGGACAGAGTCTTGCCCTGAGACAAGTACCCAGTCATGGGCACAAAGCAGGGCAAGCTGGGAGACACACTTCTTTAAAAGAGGAGCAGCATGTAGAGGAGTTCTGCTTTCATGCACTCTCCCTCTAGCAGCCTCATTCTACGTGAGCATCTTCCCCTGGATTGTTTGGCATACGGGGCCGAGAAATAACGGCACTTTTATACTCCAACGCCTCTCCTAATCTAGGGCAAGCTGCTGCTATGGAAGCAGCCCAACAATGTGGTCCTTTTCTTAACTCTCAGCATCAAATGATTGTCTTGGAGTATCAGAATCAGAGACTGGCAGAAACCGAACAAAATACCTTTCTCTCTCACTGGAGGTAATTATGGAATGATTAATGTATTATTACCTATTTTAAATTTGTTCCTGAGCTGGAGGGTAACATGGTTCTAGTAGCTTTTCATTTTCTGTTCTAACCGACAGTGTTCTGACATTTTGACAATATTGCCTATGGTATAATAGCATCGTTGCCACAGCTAAATGACTGGAAATATGTGGTTTTCACTCTGAAGTGATAGCTTTTCTATGGTTTCAATCAATAGGAGTAAATATCTATCCAAAGATGTTCAGAGAGTGCTTAACAGCCCAGTTTTAATGGTATTCTAATCCTGTTTCAGCCCTTGTCTATAGACTTAGGCCGTAGGCCATTCAATCACTTAGTAAAACAATATTCAACCTTCTGCTTTTACAGGAAAAAGAAATACCTACCACGCATGAGCATATGTCTACATTGCACATAGGAGAAGCACGGGGGCTTTACATGTTCCTCTGAAGCATCCACCATACAGTCCTTGAGACAGGATTTAGCTATCTGGACCCTGGGTTCTGGTGCAGCAGTCCTTGGGTGTTTTCAGACAAGCACCTCCCCACCCATCTTACACGTTGCAGGGCTGCATAGGGTGCCAATGTGGCCCTGCAGCATGCATGATGGGTGGGGAGGCACTTGTCTAAAAACACCCCTTGTGTTCTCAACTTTGCTTTAGTACATCTTGTAGCGGAGAAAAACAGCATTGGTCCCTGGAGGTGCCCTGCAAAGGCACCAGTGCCAACACAAACCCTATTCACTTCCATGGAAATTGTGCTGGCCTGGCACTCAATGAGCCAGAAGGGTAAAATCCTACCTCCGCTGAAGTCAATG
>QEPC01006282.1:7334656-7367185 GCA_003113815.1 Sphenodon punctatus
ACCGCCCGTCTCCAGACAGGCGGGCCGCTGGGGGAGCTTGGGGGGGTGGGGCTGTGCAGCCGCACGTTGAGCCGCGCAGCCCCGCCCCCTCCCCAGATTTCCCCGCTGGAATCAGCCGGCTCGTCTGTTAACGGGCCCTTTTGATTCCAGCAGGGAATCAAAAAGTGATTCCGTGACAGGGCCAATAGGCGCCCCGTCACGTCTGAAATCACCCTAAGTCCCTTTCTCCGTTAGATTACATTTGTTAAGTGGGAATGTATTTTCCCCCGTATGCTGTTCTTCTTCCCCTTCCCTCCTCCTTTTTCCACTTCTTTTTGTGGAATATTGTATATTTGATTGGTTTTTAATTGATGTCTGAGTGTATGTCTTTTTTGGCTAAATGGCGAAAGCGAAGCCTAATAAATTTTGTGTGTATGATACTACAATCTGTAACCATATCTTATAGAAATTGTTATAAATGCATATTGAGAGCCAAATAATGTAACAGTATGTGTTGATAGAGAAACGGAATAAAATGTATTAACATTCTGGGAAATACCTACCTTTCATCCTGGCCTTCTGTGTACAAATCTATACCAAAAAGGAATAAAATAAAAGTTCACTGATTAAAAGTATCCTCTAGCAGTCTAGCTGAAGGAAAGCTGGATGAATGATCAATCTTGGAAAGTCAAGATGAATGATTAATCCTTTATTTATAGACTATGATGTCTCACGCCAAATGCAAGAAATGAAAGGTCAGAACTGTAAAAATAAATAAATCTATCTATGCTGTTGATTCCAAGCGTAAAAATCATTTACTTAGCAGAACACTGTCAGATATTTGAGAAAACATAGGATATATGCCCAGTCCACCGTCCGGCAACCGAACTTCTAACATTGCAGAAAGGAATTATTATGCCCATTTTATTGATAAGAAACGGAGAGATTGTCTGGTCTGCCATAGACGACATGAGAAATCTTCAGCAGAAATAGGGCTTTTTAAACCCAAGTCAGTGCCTTACCCTCAAGACTACTCTTCCTCTTTCTTTCCATTTTTCCATCCCTTGTTTAGCTGAAGAGTAGTGCATGCTTTGAAGCTTGATCATGGGCTGGGAAGGAAACTCAGGCCCTTTTCACACAGGCACCACCACTCCCCAGGCCCATGTGAACGCCGCAGCAGGTTGGGGGGTGCCTGTGGGAACACTGAGGGCAGTGGGTGGAGGTGCCACCGCATTCCCATGCTCCACCCACCTCCACCCATCACCCACGCACGGAGCAACGGGCACCAATGCCCGATGCTCCATGCATGGAGATGGGTGGAAGTGGGTGGAGGTGCGTGGGAATGCACCCCCATGCCCCACCCACCGCACAGCCCACCCATGCCCCACCCCCATGTGAAAAGGACCTCAGTCTTGCTCCTCCCGTTTTTGTCCCTTTTCCAATGGGCCATGGTGGGTGGGGAGATGGGTGGGTGGCGCAATGGGTGGATGGTGTGTGGGGGGCCTTTGTCATGTATTTCCATTAAACAGTGAGGACTGGAAGTGGTGCTGCGAGGTCATTTCATCTCCTTAGGCTCATATCTAAAAAAAGAAAAAAAGAAACAAATTAATGACTTACATTTGCAAATTAAACACCTTAAAAAACAGCCGATAGCAAATGCCACTGAAATTGCTACTATTAAACAAAAAATGAACCTCCTAGAGCAGGGGTGGGGAACCTTTTTTGTCCTGGGGGCCACACTGAAAATGGCTACGCGCTCCAAGGGCCACATAGATGTTGGAGGCAGGGGCGCTTAACAGGTGTATTCAAAAAAAGCAGGGCCTAGCTCATGGATCTGGGTCATGGATCCCGTACCCTTGTGTGTAGGCCCCCTCTCTGCTCCATTATCCTGAGCTCAGTTTTTCAGTGCTTGGGGGTAGAGATTGGATCTAGGAGCCAGATCCAGGCACTGGAATGGGGCCACATAAAAACTTGCCAAGGGCCACATTTAGCTCCCGGGCCTGAGGTTCCCCACCCCTGTCCTAGAGACTGAAGAAACAATTTAAAAAATAAATAAATCAGATACACCAAGGCTTTTTATTTCAATAAAGCCAACAAGGCAGATAAAACTCTAGCGTGGCAAATTAAATAAAAGAGACAAAAAGCCCACATTCCTTGTATCCATAGAGAGCCTGATGGAGGTATGCTTTTTGAGGAAGATATGGAAAAATGCTTCACGCAGTACTACCAGGAGCTATGCAAAACTTCCTCTCCTACAAAAGAAAACACAGAAGCCTTCCTCTCAAGGGCTGACCTCCCCCAAATAACTAATACCCAACTCTCCTTAAATGAACCAGTCATGCAAGACAAGGTAGAATCTGTACTAAAAAACCTAGTGCTTAATAAAGCCGCAGGCCCAGACAGCTTCCCAGCCGAAGTTTACAAAACGTTTTCATTTGTGGTTTCCCCTATACTCACTAGAGTATATCACTCTTTCCGAGACTGCCAAGAAATGCCAAACTCCTAATATGAAGCTAACATAGCCCTTTGCACGAAACTGGGGAAAAAATACAGAGATATGTAGCGGCTACCATCCTATCTCGCTAATTAATGTAGATGCTAAAATATTTACCAAGATCTTAGCTAACAGGTTAATGGAGATCATCCCCAAACATATCTCACATGACCAGACAGGATTTATCCCAAATTGCTTTGGGGTCAACAACATACGTAAAGTGATTAACATAATCTCCCAAATTAAAAAATCCAGCACCCCTTCAGCAGTCATATCACTAGACGTGGAGAAAGTGTTCAACTGCATAGAACATAACTTCCTGTTTCTGACCATGTCTAAAATGGGCATCTCAGGCCAATTTCTCAAGTGGATTAAATTAATATATAAACATCCAAAGGCTAGGCTTATCATAAATGGCTCTTTGACAGAGATATTCTCGCTCCAATGGGACACTAAACAAGGTTGCCCCTTGTTACCGTTACTTTTTAATTTAGTGCTTGAACTGCTGGCATCCATAATTTAAAAAATAAAAGAAATCAAGGGCATAACCATGGCAAATAAGGAACACAAACTGGCCTTATATGTCAACGACATGGTAGTTTTCCTAGCTGACTTACAAACATCAGTCCCTAAATTCCTCAAATTGTTAGTCCAATTTGGTGAGGTATCAGGATATAAAATGAATATATCCAAATCACAGCTGCTCCTCTTCTATGAAAAAAATTTGACACTTGACGAATTAAGCAATAGCCAGCCCCTTTCAAATTCAACAAAAGGGTTTTAAATATCTTGGCATACAAATAACAAAAAACCTTAAACATCTATATAAATAAAATTTTATCCCGCTAATACAAGGCCTTAGATAGACATAAAGAAACTTTATGGAAAAACTTCAAATCTCCTAGCTTGGTAGAACTAACCTGATCAAAATGGTGGTCCTGCCACAGCTTCTATACACGTCATTTGCCCTACTGCTAGATCTAGGGATTATTACAGTTCTATCTCCAAGTTGGTTGCACATATAATCTGGAACAGAAAGAGATCTGGGGTAAGGAAAAGTATACTTTATACATACAAAAAGGGGGGGAATTAACCTCCCTGATTTTAAATATTATCACTGGGCATCTGCTCTATGAGCAATTAAATTATGGTTCTGCAATAAAGATACACCTGCCTGGCGAGAGATGGAAACAAGTAGTCTCCAAATTCTAAATCCTAGAGAACTACTGACAAAGGCTACAGCATATAAATTGCAAGAAGATACAGGCCATCCTCTGGCTTAAATGGCATTGAAAACATGGTCTAATTGTTGTTCCAAATTGGAAATTATAAAAGGAAAAACTTCCTACACTCCTATATTCGGTACACAAACTTTCTCTCCTGCCCCGCCAGCTTGATCGAAGAATCATGGTAGGACAAAGGGGGCAAAGTGCTATTGTACCTTTAGAGATGTGAGAGATATAATCTGTCCCATTAGATATGATTGTTGATCGGTTAAGGTTATATACTTAAGGTGGTGGATTATGGTGGTCCCCCTATGCTGGAGCTATGGGATGATTCCTCTTATAATCTTGTATATTACATATCTGTTATTTGTGTTTTATTTGTATCTATATGTGTTTTTAAATGGCTATGGCAAAAGCTAATTTGCCAAATAAATAAATTAATCGGTACACAAACTAAATTGGCAAATATTAGTCATAAAAATAAACAATAATGGAAGGAGAAGAGACTACATTTAGCCTCTCATTTATTTGTAGACTAATCATTTCTTACAAAGGATACAATTGAAAGTAAATGGTGGGGGGGGGGGGAACTGGATTTCCTAACATATGCTAAGCTAAAGGATATCTTTAACGACAAAAAAGCCAAGGAACAGTATGGCAGACAGTCACACACCCTGCCCCCCTCCCCCCCCATGCCTTGGTACAGGCTCTCTTTGGGGATTCCTCCCACACTCACATCCTATCTAGACTTTATAAAGAAATTAATGCAATATATAATCTGCCTGATGCAGGTTACATTTCGCTTTGGGAAGATGAACTTCTTATTGAAACTGATCAAGCAAAAATGAAAGAAATTTGGACTAACATGATAAAGGCCTCGAAATCACTAATGGTTAAGACGCTTCAAATCAAGACTATATATAGGATGTACATGATGACACCACAATGATTGCACCAAATAAACAAAAATTATCCCAGTTCCTGTTAGCATGGCTGTCAGGTCCTTGGCACTACCCGGCACTGCTGGTGGGATTGCCCTCATGTTAAACCATTTGGGGAACAGGTCTGAGTTCACATGAACGCAGTGGTGCAGACAGATATCCCTTTCCAACCATCAGTGGTGCTGTTGGGTCTTTTCCCTGCAACATCAATTATTTTAGAAAGAAAGACAGCTTGTCGCCAATTATAACTTGCTGCTTTACATACAATCCTACTCCAATGGAAGTCAAATAAAGCACCAACAATCCAAACCTGAGTCCATCATCCCTGGCATACTCTCACCATGGAGAGAATCAATGCGGAGTTACGCGGAGACCTGGAAAGCTTCCACGCCGTATGGCTTAAATGTTGGGACATTGTTCAGGCCCTTACAGATACTTCTCTGAATACCCCTACAATTTGCCTCTCCATAATATAACCTATTGGTTCTGTGTGTGTGTGTGTGTGTGTGTGTGTTCCCCTTCATCTCGCACTGGCCTTCCCTCCATCTCACATCAATAGCACCACCTTTTATTCATCTACCAATGCGCCACCGCATCAAGCACTGTCCCCCCACTTTTTTCCCTTTCTTTTCGATAGTTGGTAATTTCCTTCATTCCCTCTTCCTCCCTCCCAATATTATTTACATTTACAATTTGTTTAATATGTTATATCTATTTCTTTTACTATTGATGTGTAAATAGAGATACAATTGTATGTCTGCTTGCATCCCTGCAGATGCAAAATGTCTGTATATTTTCATAGAGCTATAACTATGGCTTTGTAAGACACTCACTAATCATGAATCTTCCACAAGTACTTGAAATTCTGTATCCTTGCTTTGTGGAAAGTCTTCAAGACAGTTATATGCACCTCTTATGTTCAATAAAAATGTTTATATTAAAAAAACAAAACAGTGAGGACTAGCCTCCTTCCTGCTTCTCAATTACAGAGACAGGAGGTGGTTTTACACATCACACAAGATATCTGTTCAGGACTGTCAACATGAGCAATCCTGAACATGGAGCTGGTTCTGTGACCACTGGTCATTAATAATAAAACCTTTTATTGCATCAACCAATGGTTATTAATACAACAGAATAACTTGACAAAACAGTAACTATCAACATTATTTACAAAGCAGCACCCGACCGCTATCAATTAACATAATACAATATATAAAAAGACTAAACATCAGAATTATCAATGAAACTTAAACTCACAAGTCTGGCCATAGGGAAAGAGGTGGAGTGGTTGCCCTGGGGCAGTGGCGGTGCCACCCACAGGGCACCAAGGGCAGTGTCCCTACTGGCCTCCGTGCCCAGAAAACAGTTAAACAAACCAGTTAATGCCCCAATGTGTCATTTCCCACACCCCCCCGGGTCCCAGTGGTGGTGCGGTGCAGTGGGATTCTGGTGCGGCTGTGTCAGCCACTCCAGAGCTGAACTTCCTGGTTCCATAGTTACTGTGCAATCGTGAGTGTGTTCCTTTGCTCGTGCATGCGCAAAGGCATAGGGGACTTGCCGAGTCACCAGAGAGGGAGCCGGAGCCCTGCAAGGGCAAAACATCACAGAACACACATTGGGCGGCTAGGGGGTGCTGTCCAGCACATGTTCCTAGAAATGGCAACACATGCCAGGATCGCTGGGGGCAGGCTTTCAATGGAGGTCTATGGATCAGAAACCAGCAACACAGTATGTAATATGGGCTATAGTCCTTGGCGCCCTGTGGGGGGAGGGGGGCTCAGGAGAGCAATGTCAATGGATGTGTGTGTATGTGTGACTGTGTGATTGGCCGGTGGAACAGCAAACTTGCGGGGGGGAGTGGAGAGTGCTTGTGTGACTGACTGTTAACTTTTAAAGTGTCTCTGAGCACGAGCTTTTTCTCTCACGTGGTGTAAGAGGGTGGGGGCTGCCTGCTGCAGAGACCTCACCATAAAGAGCATATATAAAGGTGATTCCACCAGGCGCCATTTTATCTCTCTTCTGACTCTGTTCTTGTGAGAGAGTAAGTTTGCAGTTGGCTATCCAGCTGGTGGTCAGATCAGACTGAATCTTTTTCATTGATTCAGGTCCAGGATCAATTAGATTAGATTTATTTAGATAATATTTTATAATAATCAGCTCTAGGAAGCAAGTTAGTTAGGTAGTACTAGTGTGCCAAGTGGGTCCATCATCGTTCAAGCCCAGCATCTTGTCCTTGAGTGGGGAGGAGACGCTGCTGAGCTTAGCCTGCCCTGTGGGCTCAGTCCTGCTGGTGGTAAGTACATTGGGGACCCTGCTGGGGTTTGGCCTTTGCTTTTTGGGGGGACCTGGGGTTGGGGGACTTATGTTATAATAGTGATTATTATGGGATGATATCACACGTGGCAATTACATACAGATTGGTTCTGCCCTTTTAGTATATTTTTTGTATCTTTAGGTTATTTTAAATTAATGTTTACATTGTGAGTTATGGTATGTTTAATTATGAATTGTAATTGTTGCTTGTGTGTGTTGGAGTGGTGTGGAGTGGGGTGCACCGGGGGAGTGGGGGACTCAGGGCGTCTGGCCGGGCAATGGAGTATGGGTAGGGTTGCCATCGATGCAAATTGTAAGACAGCACTTATGAGATATGCAGGTTGCAGGGCTGTATTGAAACCAATGCAGCCCTGAAATCTGTAAATCTCATATGTGCCTTCTAAAAATTTGTGTCTATGGCAACCCTAAGTGGGGGGAGTGGGTGCACTGAGAGACACGGGGGAGGGGGATGGGAGGACATGGGGAGTCTGGCTGGGCAATGGGGTTGGGGGAAGGAGCCAAACTTTTTTTTAAAAAGGGCCTGTGTACTTCGACAGGCGTTGGGTGGTGTAGCTACTAGGGATGCTGGTCTGGATGGGTCTAGTTTGCTTGCAATGCAGCCCCGAAAGGGGCCAAATTTTTACAGCTCTCTTTTTCATAGCTGGGTCTGTCCCAAAGTGCAGAAGTCGAGAAGAAGCAAGTAAGTTTTGTACCAACAACATTTTAAACAAATCAGGGTAACTGGGGAGGGGAGGATGGTTTTCCAAAGGAAAGAAAGGAAGGGAGGTTTCAAACTATATCTGTTGTTTGCTCACTAAGATAAGTTGTTGAGAGTAAAGTTCATTGTCATGTTTTTCCTTGAACTTTGTTTCCTTGTGTCTTATACCAGGTCTCTGATGTAGATTGTTCTAGTCGATTCCAGTGGAAGTTTCTCTCGAATGATGTCCCAGCATTTTGTCTAGATGGCATAGAATGCATCGAGTTTCTCCTGTAGGTCTGCTGTAATGCACTCCATCGTGATCATATACCACAATCTCTCTCTTATATTTGCAATAGTTGGAAGGGCGGTGGCTTTCCATTTGCTGGCTATTGTATGGAGTGTCGCCAGTCTTATTTGTTGGCATGCCTGAATTCTCTCTTTTATATATGGATTTTTGGGACATATGCCAAATAAAGCAAATTTGGGTCCAAATGGTATTACTCCTCCGACAATCTGTTGCATCCATTTCCATACTTTATTCCAGATTATATTTATCTTGGGGCATTGCCACCAGCAATGTAGCACAGTTCCAGTCATGCCACAGCCCCTCCAACATTCATCGGATTGTATTACCTTCATTTTCTTGAGTTTTACAGAGGTGGAATACCACCTATAACATAACTTAATCTGTATTTCTTTGACCAGGTATGATGTAGAGCATGTAGTCATGACTGTCCACATTTCAAAAATCGACCCTCTGTATCTCACTGTATAGTTTTAGGTTTAAAGTTAGTTTCTTTAGCTATTCCTATGCATACTCCTGCTTTTTTTTTCCTGGGTGAGTTGCATGATATATATATTCATATTTTTATGGGAGAATCTATTTGTCTCTTTCTGTAGAAAATGGGTTTCTTGCAATCTGAAAACATATATTTTCTGTTTATTTGTTTTTGTCAAATTCGTCTACTCTTAATGGGCCAGTTAAGACCTTTAACATTTCATGTCATAATCTTTATTTCATCCATTGTCAATCAGGTTATCCATTACCTGGGACTCAATATTCATTTTATCTGCAGCTTGGAGACTATTAATTCTATCTAGTGAGCAGTTTCTTTGTGAGAAAGGGTCAGGGAGGAGGGAGGGAAGAAGTAAATCAACATAATAACTGTTTAAATGGTAGACAATTACCTTTACAAATATAACACTTAATTAACTTAAAAGATTGAACAAAATCAGAGAGTGCTACTGGTGGGACTTGCATGTTTGGCCTTTTCGCCCCCCATCCGCCCTTGTACATTGTCATATTTTTTGTTTATTAAACCCAAATTTTTACTTGATTTTAACACTATAATATTTTTCCATCCCATCTGGTTCAGTCCTATTTCACGAAAGGGGTATGGTGCTCAAATCAGGAATATATCTTTGGATGTATTTTTTAGATCCTCCTCTCTGGTAAAAATCCTCTTCTGACCTCTGTGGTCAAATGCTAACTTGGCTGGTAGCCATATTTGAACCTTAATGCCCAATTTTTCCAGGGCTGGAAAGTATTTATGCCAGGTTTTTCTTTTTTTCCTTGTTTCCCATGAGATGTCTGGGAAGATCTTAATTTCAGTATTTTTGTAGTTCAAAGGGGCAGACTTTCTTGCCTCTCTTAAAACAGTTTCTTTATTATGCGAACACAGGAATCGCATTAGAATGGGGCGAGAGGGCTGCAAACGTTTTTTTTAAAAGGGCCTGTGTGTTTAGACAGGCGCTTGGTGGTGTAGCTACTAGGGATGCTGGTCTGGAGGGGCCTAGTTTGCTTGCACTGCAATCCTGAAAGGGGCCAAACTTTTTTTTAAAAAGGGCCTGTGTGCTTGGACAGGCGTTTTGTTGGAGTAGCTACTAGGGATGCTGGTCTGGAGGAGCCTGGTTTGGTGGCAATGCAGCCCCGAAATGGGCCAAATGTTTTTTTAAAAAGGGCCTGTGTGCTTGGACAGGCATTTGGTGATGTAGCTACTAGGGATGCTGGTCTGGAGGGGCCTGGTTTGCTTGCAATTCAGGCCTGCAACTGCTCTCCTTGTGAACATAGGAGAAAGTAGATAGGAGCACGGCAGAAGAGAAGGCTGCAGACAACAAGGAAACCCTTTTCCCCTGTTCCCCACTGAACCCATCTCTTCCCCTTCCTCTTCTCGTACTCCAAAACCAAACCCTTTCCCTCCTACTTCTCCTCTGCCCTGTCCTTCTCTTCCCTTTCATTCTCTTCTGATTCGGCTTGTCGCAGAACAGGGAGCTAACTCAATCCTCCCAGTTCTCCAAGCCAGAAGGAAGGCTTGTCCGAAAGCCTACACCTTCTGAAGACTACAGGTGGCCAAGCATGCCATGAAAATTGAGGATTCAAGGGTCCAGGATAAAGGTAGGCGATGGCAACGTGATCTATTTTTTTAACCTACTATGGTTAATTTGGACCTGGTGGGAAAGAGAGTGTACGGGACCCCAGTAAGAGGGTTCTCTATCCCCTGGTGGCAATGCTTCACACAGCAGCGTTCCCAGCATTAAGTAATGTAAAGTCCAACCAATGTTAACCCTGGGAACTCTTTGCTGCTGGGTTATGCCACGCCACTGGCCTGCCATTGCTCTGGCTCCACCTACCATTGCCCTGGCTCCACCTACCATTGCCCTGGCTCCACCCCTAGGCTAGGCTCTGCCCCTATGCCCGCCGGAGGCAGGTTGAACCCGCCCACTGCCCCACCAGCCACCCCTGCCCTGGGGCCCAGGACCCCTGGGAGCCCACCCCAGCTTTGTGGGGCAGCTCCTGCAGGCTTCGGGGGGTGGGGGGGAATAATGTGCCTTGCCCCAGGGTTCAGAAATCCTACATGTAACAGCTTTTGGGTAGCCAGCAGCTACTGATGAGCTGTTGTGTATGGGAGGGCTTGCTAATCTCAGGGAGAAAAGGCAGGAATCCCAGACCTGCCGCACACGCACTGTAAGGACTTGGCATCGGCAAGGCTAGAACTTGGGTCTCCAGGGCTACCAGCCTAACTCGCTTAGCCACAAGGCTGGCGGGAGTCATCTTCACCTTCGGTTCTTCCCAGGAACCCTGTAATCCCTGCCCCGATTGGCTGGAAAGTCCTACAAACACTTCCAGGCCTCTAGTTTTTTTGAGCTTCTAGGCAGCTTGCCTTGACCTTGCCTCCTTGCAACCTGCCTGGTTCCCTCCTGCCTTCTGGGCTGCTTCCCTGACACCCCCTTACAGACCAGACCATGCCCTTTGGATTATCCCTTTTTGGATTGGGTGTGCACTAATGAAAGCCTGGGAGTGGAACCCTGAACAGCGCCCTGATGCGAGCCCACTCCTTGCTGAGAAGTAGCAGCTGGAAAACAGGTCCCTACTGCCACTTCTCAGCAGGAGGAACCACAGTAGCATGAGAAATGGTGTCGGGGAGACTGGTCTGGCGGTCCAAGCCACCCGCACCCTCCACTGCCATTGCTGATGCTGTCCCAGGAAGCATGGGGCTGCAAGTGACAGGAGCAGGGCCAGAACCCCATAGGGTTGCAAGATATGCACATGTTACCAAAAAACACATGTTGTAGGGCCTGCATTGATGCCAATGTAGGACCTGCAACATATATTTTTCCTAAGTGCCCAGGACAAATGTGCATATCTGGCAACCCTAGGACCCCATCTGCTTCCACGGTCAGGTGCTCCTGGGGGAGTTGCAACCAGCTGGTGTGAGCTTCTGTTTAGACCCCACAACAGCTACATGCAATTGCCATGCCTACACAGTGAGACCCCAATGAGCCCAGTGCCTCCCATGTGGGGGTACAGTATAAAGTAACTGCTACGCAGCTACAGTTTAGTGGCAGTGTTTACACATTATGGTAACCACTCACCCCATGACATGTAAAATAAAAACACCCAGGGAGAAGTAGCTGGCAGGTGTAAAAGGGAGAGGGGAATTGAGTAGGGGTGGAAGTTGGAGAGAAGTAGATAGAAGCAAGATAGCAAGTAGATAGCACTAATGCAGAGAATCTCTCTTATAAACTAATAACCAGATATAAAGCCCCAGTGGAAGTACCACAGCTGATTTCAGTGGACACTAAAATCACACCCTTAAAATGCACGAAAATGTGTACTCTCACTCAAACTATATTATATTAATTATTATTATTATTATTATTATTATTATAAGCATTTGTATAGCACCAGCTATGTACCTGGTGCTTTACAGAATAAGATAGACACGGTCCCTGCCTACAGCTTACAATCTAATAGACATGGAGGGGGGAGACAAGGAGAGGGGACATAGGGAAAGACAAGGGATAAATAACATTCAAGCAGATGCGAAGTCTCAGGTGCACGTGCTTGGCTTGGTTGCAGTTAGGCAGGAGTCTGCGGGGAGGGCAGGCAGTAAATATTGAGAGGAAAATTCTAACAGGCGTCGGGAAAGGTGGCGAGGAAGAGGTGGATTTTGAGAAGAGATTTGAAGGTGCAGAGGGAGGGGGCAAGGCAGATGTGGGTAGGGAGGGAGTTCCAGGCATGGGGGGCAGCAAGGGAGAAGGAACGAAGGCGGTTAGGGGAGCAGGGGAGATGAGGGAGAGGACAGAGGAGTGGAAAATGCGTGCCAGAGTGTGTAAGGAGATAAGGCCTGAAAGGTAAGGGGGAGTCTGGTTGTGAAGGGTTTTGTAAGTCAATACCAGGAGTTTGTGAAAAATGTGTTCGGGAAGGGGGAGCCAGCGAGGTGAGGAGAGGCTGCACATGGTCAAAGCGACGGGCTGAGTGGATGACCCTAGCAGCGGAGTTTTGGATGGAGATAAGGGTGGATAGGTGAGAGCAGGGGAGGCCAGCAAGGAGGAGTTTGCGATAGTCAAGGCGAGAGATGACCATGGCGTGAACAAAGGTTTTGGCTGAGAAGACAGAGAGAAAGGGGCGAATCCGAGCAATGTTATGGAGGGCGAAGCAACAGGACTTGGCAACAGAGTCAATATAAGGTTTAAAGGACAGGTGAGTGTCAAAGACGAAGCCCAAGCTATGGGCTTGGGGAACAGGACGGATGGTGACCCCATCAATAAGGATGGACAGGGAAGAGGGAGAGGAAGGGTAGGGAGAAAAGATAAGGAGCTCACTCTTAGCCATGTTGAGCTTGAGCTGACATTGGGACATCCAGGTGGAGATATCAGAGAGACAGTTGATGAGGTGAGCTTGGACAGAAGGGGGGAGAGGGGGGCGGAGAGATAGAGTTGAGTGTCATCAGCATAGAGGTGATATCAGAAGCCGTGGCAGGCAATGAGTTTGCCAAGGGACAGGGTGTAGATAGAGAAGAGGAGAGGACCCACCCAGGACAGAGCCTTGGGGAATCCCAACCAAGAGGGGGAGGGAGGAGTTGGAATTGGGAAGAGACACATTAAAGGAGCGGTCAGAGAGGCAGGAGGAGAACCAGTCAAGGACAAAGCCGCAGAAGTCTAGGGAGCGAAGAGAGTCCAGTAGAAGTGAGTGGTTGACAGTGTCAAAGGCAGCAGAGAGGTCAAGGAGGACAAGAATGGAGTAAAGGTGCTTAGATTTAGCAACAAGTAGATCATTGGTGATCTTGGCAAGGGCAGTTTCAGTAGAGTGAAGGGGGCGGAAGCCAGATTGGAGAGGATCCAGGGAGGAGTTGGCAGAGAGGAGATCCAGGCAGCAGGAGTAGACAACATGTTCCAGAAGCTTAGAGGTGAAGGGTAGGAGGGAGACCGGCCGGTAGTTAGAGGGGTCGAGGGTGGACTTTTTGAGGATGGGAGAGACAGTGGCATGCTTGAAGGCGGAGGGGAAGCAGCTAGTGGAGAGGGAGAGATTAATGACATGTAAAAAGGGGGGGGCAACAGTGGGAGCAATGGAGGTCAGGAGGCGGTAGGGGATTGGGTCGAGAAGGCAGGTGGAGGGGTTGGAGGAAGAGAGCAAAGAGGAGATTTCCTCAAGGGAGGCAGCAGGAAAGGAGAGAGGAGGGAGGGGTGGTGAGGGAGCGGGGAGAGGAGATGGGTAGGAAGCAATGTCCTGGCGGATCTTGTCAATCTTTGAGGTGAAGAATGATGCAAGATCCTGAGCAGAAAGGGAAGAGGGTGGAGGGGCGTAGGGGGGCTTGAGAAGGGAGTCAAAGGTGGAGAAGATGTAGCGAGGGTCATGAGAGTAGGATTCAACCCGGGAGGCATAGTAGTGTTGCCTTGCCAGGGAGATAGCGGAAGAGAGGGAGAATTTATAGTGGAGCCTTTCATTATAATAACAATGCTGGATTATAGAGCCCGCTCTATTAGTTAAGGCGAGATGGCGTTTCCATCATTCAGCACCTATCTTTTACATTGGATTTTTCAACCGGTTCAGCTGGGGAGGCAACTGGTTGTTTTGGGTTTTTTTTGCGATATAGTTTTTTGGTATGGGGTTTTGTTCTTAGTTTGCGGTAGAAAATTGAACAGCCTGTCTGCTAATCACTGCTACTTTTCTATCAAAAATGGGTTTTGGTAAGTGTCCTAAAACGTTGTTTTAAGTTGCCTTTTTAGTTAATGGGGGGGGGTGCACGTTATTTCCACCGCATGCAAATCCCCCATTAGGACAGCCATCTGATGTGACTGACTACCTGGCCGCCTGCCCTTCCGCTTGTGCTGTCCCCCCTTGGTAGCACAGCCCCGGTCATCTATCCATCTTGTTGCCAGCATCTTGGGGGTGGGGGAGAAGGAGGGAGGAAGGAGCTAACACTGCCCCACCCAACTGCCTAGCTGTGTGACAGCTTGTGCTGACCCTCGGCAGTAGCCAGGGGCGGGGGGAGCAGTCCTGGCCACCGCCTAATGCTGCCGCCTCACCGCAGCTCCTACCTCTGGTGCTCCTCCTGCCACTACCGCTGTTGCTATACTTTTCATTTTTAAAGGCCCCGCGCACCTTCAGTTTAAGAAGCTCGTTAAGGCAGCAATACAAATTATACTCAAAAGTTAACATGACAATAAATTGTATGTTGAGGCAACTTTATTAAATATCAGACCAATCTATACATTTTTCTTTTCTCATTAATTAACAACAACAAAAAATGACAACCGAAATTAAACTGTATACATTCGTCATCATGTATAAGTATTGCTCAGTCACCATACCACACGTATGCAGCTTAATTTCAGTAGTCATAATTTTTTGTATTAATGAATGAGAAAAGAAAAATTTATAGATTGGTCTGATATTTAATAAAGTTGCCTCAACATACAATTTATTGTCATGTTAACTTTTGAGTATAATTTGTATTGCCGCCTTAACGAGCTTCTTAAACTGAAGGTTTTTTTGTCTAGGTAATCTATGTTTGTCTTGGGGGGGAAATTAGATTTTATATAACAAGGTCCCATACTAGAAGACAAAGGCTGAAAAAGACTTGCCTGAAAAAAACCTCTTTAACCTTATTTTTCTAAATAAATCATTTCATTCTTTACACATTTGAAAAGTTTTATATCTATTTGTAGGCACAAAAGTAAGTCCTTTAGAGAACACAGAAAATTCAGCTTGAGATAATTCTCTAAGCGACAAATTAACTATGTTATTATTTAAGTTCCATTCTTTTTCCAAGTCTTTTTCACTCTCTGCTTGTTACTGTTGTAAGAGAGTGGTTCCTGTCTTCTGTTTCTGAGCTGATATCTCTGCCTCAAAAAAGACAGAGATTATCTGCTGCATTCTGATTATCAGAGGACACATAAGAATTTGTGCTGCTAGTGGAAAAATGATCCCTACGTTTAGAGTTGCCTTTATCTTTACTCCATCTATATACCGGATTCTTTTCATAGTCTCTTAACCCTCTCAAATTTAACAGATTTATCCTTCTTAATATCTTTTCCAAAAGTGCAGTTTTATGATCTATATCTTTAATAGTTTGTTCATACCTCGGAACATCCATATCCTGCTGTAATTTAACCTTCTCTTGTTCAATGTCTTTTTCCATTTTAATTATTGCTCTTTGGTTAGTCAATAATCAACACCATTACATGGCGTGCAAGTTAAGGCGGGACCTTAATGTTTTTTCATTTACTGAAAGAGCTTTAATGTTTTTTCATTGTGCACAACTTAAGGCAAGAGCCTTAATCTTCAATTTCTTTGCTTTTTGGAGTATGGTTTAATTCATATATTTTCCTTTTTTGTTGGTTTTTTTTTGTTTGTGTGTGCTTTAAGGTTTTTCTTCAGGAGAGAGCCTTAATCTTTAATTTCTGTGCTTTTGGGAGTATGGTTGAATTATAGTTGATTCAACCATCAAACTATATGGAGGTGGTTTTGTTTAGGAAATTTGGGTGAGCCTTATTTGAATTTTACCTACATATGTCATTGTGTGTGGTTAAAGGTTTTTTTTCCCTAGAAAGATTTTGCTTGGGAAATTTTGTTGAGTCTTAACTATTTTCTTGAACCGGAGGCTTGTGGTTGGTAAATATTTCAGAGTGCCTGAAGCACCATGGATTTTGCACCTAGCTAGAATGGGAAATTTAAACCCCTGAGGCTGTTCTCTTTTTTGTGACACCTCTGCCTCCAACCATTTAGTTGCTGGGTTTCTTTCAGTCATCAGGAAAGGGAACAAAATCAGATAAACTTTAAAAATCTGGACCATCAATTCCAAATGAACTGTCTTCTGCAGGTTGATTAGCCTTGTGCCAGCTTTTATTCAGTGCAGTGTCACCATGGCAAAGTGGTCTGGCCCTAGCCCTGAGGACCTTCCTGAACCCCTTTCCCTTTCCCTAGATGGGGTCAGGATTCCCACCAGCCTCCCCAGCAGGGTGGTTCCAGGCACTCCTTGTCCTGCTGGCTCCCAGCTCTCACTGGATGGCTCTACACGTTACAGTGAACCACAGGGGAAATCAACCTCGTGGTAAAATTGGGTGTTAACAAATGAGATGCTAGCCCACACCAGGTGGGTGCCCACCTGCCCATTTATTAGATGTTTTCCACCACCAGCCACATGGGGATTAATGGACGATACTATAAGAACATAAGAAGTGCCATACTGGGTCAGACCAATTGTCCATCCATCAAGCCCAGCACCTGTCTCCAACAGTGGCCAATCTCAGTCACTTGGAAGAAGTACCCAACAGGTCACACTAGGGCAATCCATTTCCTGTTGTTCACTCCCAGCTCCTGACTGTAAGACATTACATTCCCCAAACCTACCTCTGGCTAATATCTGAAGAGTAGTAATCATTTTAATCAGCATTGGTTTTCACCTTGGCCCAAACACATAATAAAACAACCAGTTAAAATGTTAAAATCAACAAACAAACAAAAGTACAACAAAAACATAAACACAAATGTAACAATTAGTTACTCAGAACCAATAATTCCCATCTGAACAATTTTCCATCTACGCTCTTCAGCCAGATAGACGAAAGTAGCAACCCTCGAGATGGTCAACTCATCCTTTTGCTGTAATAACCAATTCATTTCCCCCCAGTTTCTAAGGTTTTTTACTTTTCCAAGGAGTGGCTACTTACTAACCAAGTAGTTCTTATATCAGCATAAAAGGCACACTCCAAAACATAGTGAATGGTACAGATTCACAAATGCCTAGGAATCTGCTGTTGCCTACCCTCCAAAAAAGCAGTTGGCAATTGCTTGAGTTTCAACCTACAGTAAGAGGCTTTAATCAACCCTTTCAGATTTGTTTTCAAATAATGTTCCATAGAACTATCCCGAGTCCAATGGATATACATTGGGGCAATATGACAACTCCTATCACATGCCAAATCCGTTTGACTCAAAATATCATCAATCCTCTATAGGAGTAATAACTTCTCTCATAGAGACTAGCCTATTATTATCTCAGCAGAGGTTGCCTATCCCACAAAGAGCAAGAGACTGCAAGACAGACTTCAACCAGGGGGAGAACTATGAACAAGGAAGTTCACCGTCTTCCATCATGCACATCTTAGGTATCCTGATCGGAGAGAGGTTAGAGATGTTGCACCAATACCCCAGAAGATGCTTGTTAGCCATAGTTATATCTCTTTACAAATAATTCCTAACATTCTGCTTGCTTTTTTGAATGTGGCCACACACTGAAATGAGGAATTCAATGCATTGTCCACAATGATTCTAAGATCCTTTTCCTGAGTGGTAACTAATTTAGAACCCATCATTGTGTACATATAATTTGGGGAAAAAATATTCCTACATGCATCACTTTGCACTTGTCCACATTAACTTTCAACTGCTATTTAGATGCCCAATCTCGCAAGATCCTTCTGCAATTCCTCACAGTCTGTTCATACTATGCTATACAGTTGGGCTATACTATCAACCCCCTGATGATCAGGACAGTGGAAATGACTGTGAAATGTAAACGGAGATTAGACAGGCTACTAAATGTTTTAAATGTTTTAATATATTGTGAGCCACCCTGAGATGCCTAAGGCAGGAGGGGACGGCATATAAATTGTAAAAATAAATAATAAATAAATAAATAAATAAATACGGAAGTTGGAAACACAGTAATAATGGGTGATTTCAATTACCCTAATATTGACTGGGTGAATGACTCTTCAGGGTGTCATGCAGAGGTAAAATTTCCAGATGCTGTAAATGACTGTTTCTTTGAGCACCTGGTCCTGGAACCTACAAGAGGAAAAACTACTTTGGAACTATTCTTAAGTGGAGCACAGAACCTGGTGCAAGGGGTAACAGTTGTAGAGTCACTTGGTAATAATGATCATAATATCATCAAATTTGACATAGCTATAAGAGGGAGGTTGACAAAAAAAACAAACTACTGCAGTAACATTTAACTTTAAAAAAGGGGAACTATGCAAAAATGAGGAAACTAGTTAGAGGCAAACTAAAAGGAAGAAAACTAACACTGAGGGTTAAATGCATGTAAGAGGCTTGGAGATTATTTTAAAACACCACCTTGTAAGCACAACTTAAATATATTCCACAAATCAAAAAAGGTAGCAAGAGGACCAAACGTCTGTCTGCCTGGTTAAATGGGGAGGTGGGAGGCTATTAGAGCCAAAGAGGCATCCTTCTAATGAAGAGAACAGAAAAGAGCATAAGCATTGCCAAATTAGATTTAAAATGTTAATAAGACAGGCCAAGAGTGAATTTGAGCAGTGACTCACTAAAGACACAAAAAATAATAATACAAACATTTTCAAGTACATCCGAAGTAAGAAGCCTGCTAGAGAGTCAGTTGGGCCATTATGCCAAGTATGCCATCCTGGTGCTCGGGGAGGGGGAAGAGGGGAGGAGCAAGATGAGCCAATGACACACAGGAAACATTTTAAAAGGCTTTATTGATATAAAAAAAGGTAATTTAAAACAGTTCACCTATGCTCATTAAACCAAACACTGATGGTAGGTGTTGGGACTAGCATTGCAGTTGATGTGCTGGTACACCAGGTGTCCTGGATCTCTCCGGCTATGTGCTGCTCTGCTCGGTTCAACTGGTCCTCAAACAGGGGGACTGGTTCACTAGAGCTAACTGGTGTGGAATTCTCCAACGCAGCCCCACTGCTCTCACCGATGTTATGGAGGACACAGGCAGTAGTAGTTAGAAGTGGAGCGGTCTCCAGCTGGAAATCAGTTCTGGCTGCAGTTGATCTCTGCTGCTTTAATAGCCCGAATGTTTTCTCCACAATAGAGTGGTTGGCACTGAGCTACCAGTTAAAGTACCTTTGCTACAGGGTTCAAGCAACACTGCATGCCTTCATGAGCCAGGGCTTCACAGGTTGGGCTGGGTCCCCAATAATAACAGGCCTCATGATCATTCCCTCAATGCATATTTATTTATTTATTTATTCTAAAATTTATATGCCACGCCCTCCTGCCCCAGACATCTCGGGGTGGCTCACAGCATTTTAAAACATATTAAAACAAACAATTATTAAACTACAATTAAAACAATATAAAACCCATCCTCCCCGCCCCCAACCCAACCCACCCACCCCATCTCCCTCAGGAAAGGCCTAGCAGAACAGCCAGATCTTACACTGCCTACAGAAAGAGGGGAGGTCAGTAATCAAGCAGACCTGCAATGGGAGGGAGTTCCGCGGCACAGCCACAGAGAACGCCCTCCTCATGGTGGACACCCAGGAAACCTGGGGGACCCACGAAGAGGTCCTGCAGGTAGGTGGGGCCCAAGCCATTTAGGGCGTTAAAGGTCAGCACCAACACCTTGAATTGGGCCTGGAAAACTATCGGCAGCCAGTGCAGAGCACGGAGCACTGGTGTAATGTGCTTGCGTTGGCCCATCACAGTCAAGAGATGGGCCACTGCATTCTGCACTAGCTGCAGTTTCTGAACCAATACCAAGGGTAGCTCCACGCAGAGTGTGTTGCAGTAATCCAGTCTTGAGATAATAAAAGCATGGATGACTGTGGCCAGATCTGAGTCCGAGACATACGGCCTAAGCTGACACACCAGATGTAATTGGTGAAATGCCCCCTTTGCCACAGCCATCACCTGGGCATCCAGATGGAACTGCAGGTCCAGGAGCACCCCCAGACTCCAAGTGTAGCAGGGTGGTGTTCCAAGGCCACCGGGACACTGGAGTAGTTTGGGGGAAATTAGCAAAACCCCACTGCCACGCCTAGTCAGTGTTCAGCCAGGCTGTATCTCCCCTAAGGAGGGGTTTACACTATGTGGGGTTCCCCTGTAGGGGTCCCACCCTTGGTCTCCAACCTCCCCTTATAGCCAAGGCCTACGCCTCCAATAATGTATTCGCAAAGGGGGTTTATCCCCTATTTTGGTCCTCAGACCAGTCTCTTAGTTGGGGGGAAGAGGGGTTCAGCCTCACAAGGTCTGAAACCCTCTGAGTTATTGGATAGTCCGGGTGGTCTAAATTAGGCAAATCCCACCTGAGTTTTTCCGTCTCCTGTTCTGCCAACAGGTTCAACAGACGAGGGTCATGGGGGGGTCTTGCTGGGGAAGCTCCAGCAATGAGGAAGAGGGAGCTACAGCAGTAAGCTGCTTCTCCTACGGCCACCCCTAGCAGACCGAGCTCAGGCCCTTTATAGGCCTTGAGCATGTTCAGTTCCAATTGGCCTTACTGAGCGTGTCTATAGACTTAGAGCTCAGAAAACTTTCTGGGGCTCTACTGAGCATGCCCCAGGACTTAGACTTCAGAGGGCTTTAGAGTCTCAATTGGGCATGCTCCAAATTTACTGCCTGGTTATATAGCCACTAGGCAGTCCAGTAATAGGGCCCATACTGGCTCAGAGGAGCCACCCTATTACACCGAGCCTGAGAAACCAAGGGAGGACAGATCCCATCAATGACGGGGGCCATCACTCCCTCAGCCCTCCCCACAATAATCACCTCTGTCTTGTCAGGATTTAATTTCAGGCTGCTCGCCCTCATCCAGTCTCCCATAGCTGATAAACACCAGGTAATCACCGAGACTGCCGGGCCTGGGTCAGAAGCAAATGAGAGATATCGCTGGGTGTCATCAGCATATTGATGATATCTCACTCCTATACTCCCTGATGACATCCCCCAAAGATTGCATGTACACATTGAACAAGAGAGGGGATAAGATGGAACCCTGCGGAACCCCACACGTGAGGCCTTGGGGGGAAGATGAAAACTCCCCCAGCACCACATGCTGGGTTCTCCCAGCCAGGAAAGAGCTGAACCATTCAAGAACAGTCCCGCCAATCCCTGCCCTGTCCCGCAGCCGAGTCACCAACAACTCATGATCAACGGTATCAAATGCAGTTGTGAGATCTAACAGGGTCAAACGGTCCCGGTCCAATTCATGGGAGAAGTCGTCAACCAAGGCCACAAGTGCGTATTTCAGTGGAGGATCCAAAGTCTCCAGTGTACACGTAACCAAAGAAGGGGGACTGACAGAAGATGCAGGTGCCATGGATTTTCCTGGACCACCCAGCCAGCACATCCACAAACTGGGCATGGTGGCCCACTACGGTCTGGAGAACCACAGAGTGAAACCTTTTCCAGTTCAGGTAGTCATCCTTGCTATGGGGTGGGCAGATGATGATGATATGACTCCCATCAATCGCCCTTATACAGTTCGGGAACGCCCTCCACTAAAAGCCCTCCATTACCTCTGTGGGGTCAACCGACTGCACCACCTGGTCCAGCAACCCTTCCACAATCACTGTGCAAACCTCTACTAGCGTGGTGCCCACCGTGGAGGTTTCAACACTAAGGATGTTTTCAGACAAGCACCTCCCTACCCAGTATCAACCCAGTACCCACTGCTTATGTGAAAACCTGACTGGTAACCAACGGTTAACCAGTGAACCCTGGGTGGGTACTGGGGGAGTAATGCACTTGTCTGAACACACCCTAAATTACTGGGCAGCAGAGCAGCAGGAGTGTTACAACCAGTGCTCCCTGAGTTGTTGTTTTGATATATGATTTTTGCCTCATTTCTTGTGATTTTTCTGAACTTGGTGACCGTCCCTCAAAACCTGCCCTGCTTTAGATTGTGCTTTGACCTCCGTGCTTTGGCCACAAGAGTCCTGGGCTGATTGAGGGGGGATCGCTATAGAATGCAGGCCCACTTCATCAGAACGATAATTAGCATCAACCTGGCTTTAGCAACCTGCCCTGGATTGCTGAGCGGGGCAGCGTCAGGAAGGACGTGTCCCACTGCACCTGGAGAAGGGGGGTCTAATCAGGCTGTGATCTGCATCCAAAACAAAGGATGACTGCACAGCCTGAGCCTAAATCAATCAGGGATGGGAGTGAGCAGGCTCCTTGGGAACTCTACCTTGGCAGGTCTGGCCTGGGTGAGGCATATAGGAGGCACCTCTGGTTTCTGTGAAACAAAAGCAACTGCAATGTCCTTTTGTGAGATACTGGAGCTCCTTTTCAGAAAACTTCCTAAATGTAATCAATCTTGGTCCTCACACCCACCATGCCCAGGGGACAAAATGTTGGCTCAAATACAGTCCCTTCAGAGCCCCAGTTAGTTCAGTCGGTCTGATATCCCCAGACTGGCTGTTCTCACGGCTGCTGTTCTCACAGTGGCTACTGAAGCTAATATCACTGCTGCTAAAATCACTGCCATGCTCTCTGCCTTGCCCAGATAGGATTCAGAAGGACACCTGGATGCGAGTCCTTCTGTCCATTTTGCTGCCATTCTCTCGCTTGACCTTCAAGTAGGCATAAGGGAACTCCCGCCCGTCTGCCTCACGGAGACACGGTTAGGCTCCCTTGCAACTCTAGTCAAGGCGCCCCCGAGTGTGTGAGTCAGTGGGCTAAGCCCACAGACTTATTCCCTCCTCGGATGGCTACTTCTCCAGTCCCAACCCCCACCCCCACCCCGAAGGCTCGTCGTCAGGGAGGCTGCCCTGGTGCGACTGTACTGTCTGATTTGGAAAAGGGGCTAAGAAGGATCCATTCCATTTCCTTTGCCCTCCCTCAGAACAGGACATTTTAGGTAAGATGAAACACTGTGACTTTCTTCTCTTCCCCTTCCTTTGAATCTCCCACTGTTTGTGCCTTGGCACAGGCAGACACACACCCTTTCTAAATTAGGAACTTCCTTTAGAAACTAACCCATGCTGCAGCTCCTTGTCTAACTATCTAATTGATTGGAGTGTCTCACTGTTCGATAATTGCCAACTAATGCCTCTTGCTTTTATGTACCTTTTGTCCCACAATAAATTGAAAACTTTATGTTGCACCCTAAGGTGTCTCTCCCCTCTTTTTAAATCCCTGGGTGCCGCCGCCAATTTACACTCAAAAGATCCCGAACGCTTGTGTGTCCTATTCAAAACGACGCGCTTAATTCCCCCAAATTGAGCATTTTTGAGCCCACATCTGGCCACTGGGATCCACTCCTCAGGGAGACCCTGTGTACACGCATGGAAAAGGGACACGTGTTAACAGGAGTCTGGAGCGGCAAGCTTCCAGATGGCAATGGCAACAAGCTCCCCATGGGGATGAGCGACCGCATCACCATACTCTGTTTCTCCAGCTGAGGCCTGAAGATCTCGGATCTCTGCAGAACAAGGTGACGGGGCATCCTGAAATTTGCAACCCACTCAGCATCTTCCCACAAAGACAGCACATTCTCCCACCAGTCTGTGCTTTTCTTCTTCACCCAGACAAGCCCCTCAGTGGGTACAGCTCTGCGCATGACATCGGTGATTAAAGCTGCATTTCCTGGTAGGTACTAGGCGTGTGCACCAGACCCCCATGTCATTTTCGTTTTTTGTTTTCGTTATTCAAAAATGTCATTTTCATTATCATTATTAATGACAATGTTGTTTTTGTTTTCATTGTCGATATCAGTATCGGTAGTGGTAGCATTTCAAACAAAGATTTTATTATTGCTATCGGTATCGATTCCCATGCGCAACTAATATCTATCTAAATTTAAGGGAGACAGGGGAAGGGAAAAGGAAAACTATCTATTATCTAATCAATTATCTATGTAACTATTCTAATCTAATCTATATGTCTATAATATATATCTATATCTAATCTATACTACCTATCTATATATAATGTACAGGGGGGAGAAGGGCAAGGAAAGGGAGAAGGTAAAATGTAGGGTATGAGAAAAGAAAGGCATTGGTAATACAATGAGGGCTAAGGAGAATCATTTGTGTGCAAGCACTACAGTTCTGTAAATTCAACCTGACAAGCAGAGCTCTCACAGAACAGAGAAAAAAAGCCTAGCCCTCCCATTACAAAGGGTTGCAGTGCCCTCCCCCAGAGCCCCTCTGATTGGTTGTGGGAGGAAGCAGGCATTGAGCAATCACAGAGTGCCATGAGACTGCTGGGGCCTGCTTGCGCTTCTCATTGGCCAGCGATACACCCATCAGATACTGCTGAGCTGCTCGCCCCTCCCAACATATGCACAGTTCAAGAGTTCAACCCTGTTTAGGGCTCCAAGATGTCTGCTCCCTCCCCCCCTCCACATTTCCCCTCCAAAACCCAACTGCCACAGCACTAATAATGATGACAACGATAACGACATTGTCATTTTCATTTTTGTGATCGGTATCATTATTCTCACTTGTCATTTTCGTTATCGGTATCATTATTCTCACTTGTCATTTTCGTTATCGGTATCATTATTCTCACTTGTCATTTTCGTTATCGGTATCATTATTCTCACTTGTCATTTTCGTTATCGGTATCATTATTCTCACTTGTCATTTTCGTTATCGGTATCATTATTCTCACTTGTCATTTTCGTTATCGGTATCATTATTCTCACTTGTCATTTTCGTTATCGGTATCGTTATTCTCACTTGTCATTTTCGTTATTGGTATCATTATTCTCACTTGTCATTTTCGTTATCGGTATTGTTATTCTCGGTTGTCATTTTCGTTATTGGTATCATTATTCTCACTTGTCATTTTCGTTATCGGTATTGTTATTCTCGGTTGTCATTTTCGTTATTGCAATAACGAAAACGAAAATGACAATTTCCGTTATCATTATTGTAATAATGAAACTGACATGCACACCCCTAATTAGGTACCAGCTGCCCTTGCATGGCTTCAGTTCTTGCCAGCACGCTCCGTTGTCATTGGAGGTAGGCAAGTGCACAGCACCAAAACAGGAGCTACCTCCGTGGTGTGGTGCACCCCACTATCCTGGCCAGAGATTGAGCAAGAGTCTTTCTGTGTCTTGACATCACATCGCGTCAACAGCATTAAGCTTGGATCTGTGGAATCGCTCACAGCCAGTTCTGCTCAGCATCAGAAAGGAAAGCCTGGAGTGTGATAACGCGCATAAGGAAGTTCTCGGCATGTGTCTCCATGGCTGCAATTCTGGCATCTGTGAACTCTGCTGACCACGTGCCAAATGTTTTGAACAGCATCAAGAGCTGGGATGATGCCTAGCTCGGACTGGCTGTGTGCCACATGTGAGCTGCAATTGGCTGCTTTTGGTCATGTGGCACTAGGAAAACAGTAATGCATTATGCGTGAACTCTTATTGGCTGCTCTTGGTCACATGGTATTACAGACCACCTATTAGGTGAAAAACATTCACCAAGTTTTGATGTGTGTGTGTGTTGATGCACCTGCACTGTCAATTCAGGTGGCAATTAAAATGCACAGACATTCCTGTCACAACTATGTCAGTACACGGGAAAACTCGTCTACAAAATATTACAGATTTTAGCAACGTGGTAGCATGGCATTTTTTCATTGGGGTGGGGAGACCTGCTTCCTGTTAAGTGATGGAGGGCAGGTGGGGGATCTGCAAGGTACTGACCATCACTGTGCTTGGAATGTACGTAGGAGTGGGCAGAGACTCTATTGCCCATTGGTTGAAAGTTACTCATAATTTCTTATCTTTGAAAGTAACAGGCTTTGTTTGGAATGTGCACGAGGGGCCATAACATCATAGAAACTCATTGCAGTGCGTTGATTGCCATGCAAAGCCAAACGGATTTCAAATGCGGGTGCTATGGCCAGTCAGGGCCCCCATGGCTGATAAATTGGGGGAGGGGGTGCCATGGATAAGCTGGCTTTTGCAGACATTTGGACACCTGCCTGTGTATTAGGCTTTTCACTCTAAACCTATGAGTGGGGACTGCACAAACACACATGAAATACAGGCAAGGGGCTGCCCATTTATTAGGCTGTACACGCTAAACATGTGAGTGGGGGCTGCACAAACTGAACCCAGACTCCAGTAGTCTGTGGTCTTGTTTGTTAACACCCCTAGTATCATCATCTCGAGGTGGAACGGTTGTTCAGGCTGTTCAGTGTTTACATGCAAAGCTCAGCACTGGGAGGCAAGTGCTCCAACTGGAGGAGGCTGCTCTCAGCTGCAGAGCAAACCCTGGCTGCAAGGGAAACTGTTGCTGAGGAGGCTGCTCCAGGCTGCAAAGCTATCTTTCCCTCCCTGACTTGGTGAAATAAACAAGGCTGATCCCAGCTGTCCACAAAAAGACTGGCTGGAGAAACTGAGCTGGGGCTGCACATGAGGAGACTGCTCTGGCTGCCAAGCAAACTGCCCGCAGGTGACATTGGTGTGCTGCTGTTCCCCACTTGCTGGTGTAAGGAACAAAGCTGTGACTGAAAGAGAAACGTGCCCTGGTGAAATTGACTGTGCTACGTTGGCGGCAAAGTGCACTCTCAGGCAGATGAAATTGACACGCCTGTAGCCCCGATGAACGCGCATTCCCTGGAGTCTTTTCGGTTGCCCCATGAGTTTACTGTCGAGTTCCCTGGATGGCAAAAATCTCAACAAAGCCGTGTTCCCTCAGTGGCTGTCTCCCAGGTTTGCATAAGTAAACATAACTCTTGCCATGTATTCGGCAGCTGGAATGGTGGCAAGTTTTATGTGTCAACAAACACCCACGCTTCTGGCTGGGCTCTCTCCCTCCCCCCCCGGGTTGTGTGACTGACCCACTTCCAGTCAGCCGTCCCAGGAGAATGTACTTAACCCCTTCCTGTCTGGATGACAGTGTGCAGAGCATGTTTGGGCCTAGTCCAACCAGGACTTACCCAAGCACGCTGTCATAGGGTGAAAACAGACATGACACTAACCACCCTTTGGTATTGGTGCCCTATGCAGCCCTGCAACATGCATAAATGACCACCAAGGGTGCTTAAAGGATGGTTAGTATCATGTCTATTTTCACCCATAGTCATGTTGTTAGAGTGGTCACAGAAGCCCTGGCTAGAGTTCTGTCAAAAGGCTTGAGACTTTTGTTAAGCCTGGAGAAATTATTTCTTCCTCCTTCTCCACCCCACAAAGCAGCATCCTGTGTTTCTAGTGAAAGGCCCCAGTGCAAGGCGTAACTATAATAGGGAAGACAACTGGTGCAGCTGTCCCATGGCCCACAAACCTGGGCGCCCCATACTCCCTGGTGCAGCTGTATCCTCTGCTGTTGGGAGGGGGGTAAGGGCCCCATTGTCAGGGGGCTAGAGCCTATACCCTGAGGGCCACTATAGAAATTGCCCAGGGAAACCCACATGAAGGGGAGACACCGGGAAAAGGAAACCTCTCAGCTGATCTCTTGAGTAGGTCGAGACTGCTCTTCGTTCTTACAACCAGGGAACCCAGCCTCAGAATGCACGACTCACCATTGAGGTTATAGGAACAGGGAAAAGAGAGAAAAGGGGGGAAGTGGAACGGGGACAACGGAATTGGAAGAACATAAATGGGAAATACCAGTAAAGGAAGTGCTAGACAAAGACCGTGCCAGGGGGCAGCCGAGTAGGGAGGCCACATACGCCTCTAGGAAGAATGAGACCAAGCAGAGCCATGGGAGGCACCAGCCTCTGGGGGGAAAGCACCCCAACAGGGACACAGGGGGACACACACTTGGGGGGAAGGAACCCCGGTCCCTGACAGGGGTACCAGGGAAGGGGCTTTTATAGACACACTGGGTTAAGGGCACACTTACCAACACAGACAACAGGGAGCAACAAGGGCTGCACCAACGAGACACATAATAAGGATGGAACAGGGGAGGACGAAGAACCTACACACACAACCGAAAACCAACAGCCCACAGGGAGGGAGAGGGAGGGAAGGGCCCAGCACAAAAAGGGAGAGGAAGGGCAGTCCACAAGATGGCTCACAGCATCTTGTGAACCAGGGGGTAAGAGCAGTTGCTCCCACAGCTTCCTGTGGCCACACTACGGGCTATATGCCAACCTGTAGCCAATCAGGAAGCTGGGAGCCAAGGCCAAGGGAAAAAGGCACAGCTGGGGAAGGGCATGGCCACACGGGGGAGGAGGCATGAAAGAGGACACAGGTGTCCAGACCTAGCCATTAGCACTGACCAGAGTGGCACCAGCCGCTGAGGCAGCTCTGCAGATTCTCCAGGGCTGGGAGTTCAAGACCCATTCCTGGCACGCGTGCTGTCTTCTGCACCAGGGTCATCAGTTCCATCCTAGAAACACTGCTGCAGCCCAGTGTGAGCAGATATGATGAAAGGCACTAATGTTTTATCTTGATGGTTTACTTTTTGCATTTGATTCAGTATAAACAAGGGAATTACAGTGATCACAGTTTTGCTTTGTAATCCTCATGCATTCGTATTATGTTCTGCAATAATGAATTTGCAAACTCAGTAAAGGGAGCATTAAATCCAAATGTCAAAACTGCTCTCTTTTTTATGAGAACTTTAACTCAAGTGTAATTTTTGAAATGTTTTATTTTACTGACACAAAACTTTGGCTTTAATTTAATTTAATTTAATTTATTTAACACAATTTTCTATCCCGCCTCTCCTGCTCCAGGCAGCCCGGGGTGGCTCACATAATAAAAACACATATAAACACATAAAATCCACAACACAATAAAAGAGAAGGAAAACAGAAACAGAACCCCACCCCCTCAACCCTAATCCCCCGACCCTACACCCCATCTCCCTCGCCAAAAGCCAGGTGGAATAGCCAGGTCTTACAGATATGGTGGAAGGAAGGGAGATCTGGGGCCAACCCCAGCCGAGAGGGAGTTCCACAGCCTAGGTGCGGCCACCGAGAACACCTCTCCATAGTGGCCCCTTGGGCCACATGGGGGACCTCGAGGAGGGCACTCCTGGCAGACCTCAGAGGCTGCTCTAGGGCATGGGGAGTGAGGTGATCCCGCAGGTAATTGCTGTAGAGTATCAAGGATAGGGTTTGTCTCCTGTCCGATTACTAGACAGCTATTCTCTTCCTAATAAGACTGAACTAAATAATTGGCAGTTCTCCCTTAACTGCTTGTTGCCAATTCCTAGTACCTGGAGTCACATATCGACTAATACCTACAAATAGTTTCTAGCCTTCATAGTTGGAGCTTGAAAATGGGGACATGCAAGGCTCAAAACCAGAAGACAACTAAAGTCCCCCAAATTTAGTTTGTTGGTTTTTAAAAAAATAATCTCATAATTTTAAGCTAACCTTATACATTTTTGAGACCTCCTATCATGGAGGGGGTGGGGAGGAGAAGGCAAACAAGAGGATGCAAGGGCCTATGCTCGGAAGGGGGTACCACTACCCTTCCATTTTCCTTCTCAGGAGTCACCCTTCGGTGTTGACGGCCCCTCCTATAAGGAGGCAACCCAGATCATCATAGGGGAGGAAGAGGGTGCACCATGCCCCAACCTCTGCTCCACGTATACACCCTCGAGCGGGAAAAAGGGAAAGATGGGAACACACTCACACAATAGCCACCAGTGGGGAAGGGCAGGGGGCTCGGGTACGTATGCAGGGGGTCACTCATGTAACTGCAAGCCACAAAGGAAGTCACTCCTAGGTGCGGGGGGGAGGGGGGGAGTAAGGGAGCAAAGCCCTCACCTAATACTGCGTACACATACACGCACACTCTCACACGCACTCACTCACTCACCCAGGAACTCTCACACTCTCTCTTTTTGTACTTTGCTCTCAGGCTCTTTGCGTGCAGATTCAGGCAAGGAGGGGGCCAGTCTCTCCCAAGATCACCAGCGGGGCACTTCAGTCCCACGCGCAGCATTTATGGCTGTGACCTAGTGGCCCCCACCCTCGGATGCTCTTCCGGCTGCCAGGTGCAACAAACGCCAGTGCACTTCCGGTTTCCCAGGCGCCTCAGTCCTGCAGCACCCCGGCACCCAGCAACAGGGCTGCCACGCCTCTCTTCCTCCCACAGCCTGGAGGGTGCCCTGGCCCACGTTGCTGTGGCCAACGGTAGGCCATGACACCTGCCTCATCATCTTATGTCCAGATTAAAACCCTGACTCTCGAGGTTCTAGAAGCAGAGGCGGCTGGCCCTCTTGTGCCACTGCCTCAGGCCTAGCCATTTCCTTCAAGAGGCCTCCCTGTTCTTCCCTAGCCACACTACACTTCTTTTCTGTCCCAGCTTTTTCCATGCCTCCCCACTTCCTGATTGGCTGCCAATCAGTATATAAGACTTGCTGGTAGCACCAGGAAGCTGGGTAAAAGAACACTTTGCACTCCCCGTATTCTGCTTGTGGTTTCTGTTCGCCGACCTCTCCCCCTGCCTTGCTCCTGCTAGCTTTGGCCTTGTTTCCCTGAATGCACTCCCTCCCTCCTTTCTGCTCCTGAGTTTCCCTTTGGTCTTGGCTCCCCTCCCTGTTCTTTGCTCCAGCCCGGATCCTGCCTCTCAGTCACTAATCTTGACTACTGTCCTCAATCACCCTTAACCCTCACAGTGCATGATGTTGGCAATACTGTTGTTCAGTCACCACCATGAGATGCCACTCACAGAAGATTGTACAGATATTCATAATCTTTTTTTCTGAATGCTGCAACTAATAATAAAATAACTAAGACTCATTATTTTGATGATTTTTAGGTTCCAGTATTAACACATAAGCAAAAAAACCTGGGACAATTCCCAACTCTTACAAAGTTATTGTCTCTGCAGAACCAGGCAGATATCACTGCATTTGGCTTCCTTCTGCTTCACGTTTTGAACATTACTTTTGCAGGCGCTAGAGCTAAAGGCAACTTTATTTCAAACAGACACCATTTTTGGATCCCTAATGGTCAACCAGCAATGAAAGACCAAGATCACTAAGTCACTTTGAGGCAGCTTAGTCCCGCTTTTTCCATCCTAAATCTCTTTTCATCCTACTTGTATCATTGGTCATTCAGACTTGCACTGTAACCTGTTGACAAACATTTATGGCTTGAAATTATGGCCTATTTACTCCACTGAATTGCACCAGAAAGTACTGTGCGGGGTGAAATTTTTTGCTCTACTGGTCTTGTAGGTAGGTGTTTTTATCTTAGAAGATAGATGAAATCTCCCTATCTTTCCTTGGCAGTTCTTTCAGTACTTGATTTAGCAAGAATACATGCCAGACAGTACCAAAAAAAAATTAAACTTCAGCTTCAAGTTGCAGAAATAGATACTTTAAAAAACCATCACATTTTCATGTTATTTTTTAATCTGAGGTCTGAAGTTTTTAATCTGAAGGGTTTTTTAAATCTGAAAATTGCCTGTGAAACAAGGGAAGGAAAAAGAAAGAAAAAATCTGCATAAGATTTGTTTTGTGAGTCAGAAAAATGTGGTCGTTTTCATTTCCTCAATGTTAACTGGTTTGCCTATATTGAAACAAATGGGATCACCTGCCTCAGACACTGACACTCCTACGCATGACTGGCCCATACAATAAAGTAGGAGCAGCAAACCTCGGACTCAGGCGTCAAATGTGTCAAATGTGCAGCCCATGGCTAGTTTTTATATGGTCCCTTTCCAGTTCCTGGATCTGGTCCCTGGTTCCAGTTCCTACCCACAAGCACTGAAACACTGAGCTCCAGGGAAGGGAACAGAGATGAGGGCATGTGCACAAGGGTAGGGGACAGATCAAGGCACAGATCCAGGATTTGGAGCCTCCTCTTCCGATATGCACCCCTGCCCTCAACGTCTATGTGGCCCTCAGATCTTGTATTCATTTTCAACATGGCCCCTGTGAGGAAAAAGGTTTCCCACACATGTGATAAAGGGTTTCAAACGCTGATTCCTGTAGTGTCTGAGGGATCCAATTCAGGATCCTAGCCAGCATGGCTCCTTGCCCTAGCCAGGGTGGCCTTGGGCAAGTCACAATCTCTCAGCCACAGTTCCCCATCTGTAGAACAGGAAAGTGTGTGTGTGTGTCAGTTTCTCCCTGTGTCCCCCTCACCCGTGCCCATCTTAGATTGTAAGCCCACTTGGCAGGGACCTGTCTCCAAAAATCTGACTGTAAAGTGCTGTGTAGGCCTAGTAGTGCTATCAAAATGATTAGTAGTAGTAGGTGCCACGCAGGAGCCTCCCTGGCTACAGTAGACGGGCCGCTGCCTTCACTTCACTCCACTCCCTACATCTAGAAAACAATGCAGTGAGTACTAGAAGCCAGCATGGATTTATCAAGAATAAATCCTCAATGTAACCAATTCTTGATATATTTATTAAGAATATATTCTCGATGTAACCAAGCCAAGCACGTGCACCTCGCATCTTTGTGAATGTTACACTCCTTGTCTCTCCCTCT
>QEPC01006282.1:7386234-7404354 GCA_003113815.1 Sphenodon punctatus
TGGTGAATATAACAACTGTTCACAATGTACAAATTCACTATTATGTAATTCACTCTTGAAAGCAGCAGAGGTTAAATATCTAGTTGGTTGGTTTTTTCCCCCCACCAGCTGAATAAACACAGGTGGACTTACCAAAAATCACAGTCTTCCTGGATCTGACAGGTTGAAGAGTCTTTACTTAGAGAGTAAAAACGCAATTCAATGGTAATAGGATGTCATAAATCTAGATCTGTGGAAGGGCATGCAGTACTTGTTGGTTGGGATATTCCTATAGCACTCACAGTTGGGTCATTTTCTTTACTCGCTGTAGAAGTGGCAAGTGGCACATCGTCTGTAATGAATGAGGCAGTAGATGACTCTCTGTCCAAAAGAAATTATTCTACTGTAGTACTAGTTGATGGTGTGCGCAGTATGGATGATTGTAATGCGAAAAATGAATTCAAATTTGATAGTTTTGCGATCTTTTCCTTTTTATTAACTAATTTTTTTCTTTTTGCTGATCCACTTGTCCATATGTCCATTTCATCATGTGCAGGTCTATAAAATTATATGAATCTTACACTAACTAGAGAGAACCTGGAATGCTCACCTATCCACACTAAAGACCGCCTTCACCAAGCAAGGACACTCAAGCAGAGAAGTGGACCACATAATAGAACGGACCATCCAAATACCCCATAACAACCTACTACAATACAAGAAAAAGGAACCCTCCAAATGCACTCCTCTAGTCCTCACCTACCACCCCAAACTAGAACCCATATGTGACATCATAAAACAACTTCAACCCATACTCAATGAGGACCCCACCCTAAAAGAGACTTTTCCTGACCCCCTTCTTCTGGCCTTCAAACAACCCCCCAACCTCGCCCAACTTATCATCCGCATCAAACTACCCAACACCGAGCACAGCCCCACTCCCACAGGAACAAAACAATGCCGGGACAAAAGATGCAAGACCTGTGCACACATCTCTGCTGCTAACAACATCCCGACACCCTGTGGTAAACCACTGCAAATACAAGGAGGCTACAACTGCAAGTCCAACGACCTGGTCTCCCTCATCCAGTGCACCAAATGCCCCCACGGGAACTACGTAGGGGAAACCCACCAACCCCTACACAAACGCATGAATTCCCACAGGAAGATGATTATGGACCAAAACACAGACTCTACTGTTGGCATCCACTTCTCCCAGGACGACCACTCCATCTCTGATCTCTCCATCCTAGTCCTGAAAGGCGGCCTCCACAACGCTTCCAAAAGACGTGCCTGGGAACAAAAATCCATCAGCCTGCTGGATACAAGAAACAATGGACTTAACCACGACATTGGCTTCACAAGCCACTACAGAAATTTACAAGCTTAAACCTGTCCATTTGCAGCCCATCACTTATACTATCACAGGCACCTTTCACCCCTCCACTCCCCATTCCAGGCACCCTCTCAATGACTCACCCACCCCTGCTAATTGGATTT
This sequence comes from Sphenodon punctatus, assembly GCA_003113815.1. Taxonomy (NCBI): domain Eukaryota; kingdom Metazoa; phylum Chordata; class Lepidosauria; order Sphenodontia; family Sphenodontidae; genus Sphenodon; species Sphenodon punctatus. The sequence continues at coordinate 7,387,714 of QEPC01006282.1, forward strand.
GCCAACCCCACATCCTCTGCACTATCATCTCACAATCACAGGCACCTTACTCCCTTCCACTCCCCTTTCCAGGCATCCTCTCAATGACTTGCCCCATTATACCACACCTACTCCTTTACAAATGCATACTTCTTCCTCCCCCCGTCCCCACCCTCCCATGATGTAATGCTCCCCAGCCTCTGCATAGAACCCCTGTGCCTCACTTTGCTCAGGGCACAGCTTGGATTTCTGACGTGCCTGACGAAGGATCCTGTGAGGTTAGAAAGCTCGCAAACCTCCACCAACCCAAGTTGGTCCAATGAAAGATATCTCTACACTACTTTGTCTCTCCGACCTATTTTGGGGGGCCAACACGGCAAACACACTCTCTCTGTGGCTATCAGCCATACAAAGATCTTATTGCATGGCTCTTGGGTTTGGGAACTTTGGCCACCCCTGGTCTAGCCATTCTTTCTGGAAGTAGAACGTGGCCCTAATCCTGGACCCTTATCTGGAAATTAGACAATAACAAAAGGTTCTTGATAGTACTAAGCCACTCCAAAGCCCAAACATGGCTGCCTCTTTACTGGATCTATAGAATTTCCTTCCTGCTTAGCTTACCTGGCTCTCCTGCCTTCGTGCGTTGGCAGAATGTGTGTCTGATCAGTCAGCTACAGCTTTGCCTGTAAGAATCACAGAGTTTGAAGGTACCTCAGAGGTCATCTACTCCAACCCCCTGTTCAATACAGGAAAACCACAGCTACAGCACCCCTGACAGGTGGCCGTCCAGCCTCTGTTTGAAAACCTCTGGCGAAGGAGAGCCCACCACTGCCCTAGGCCGTCTGTTTCACTGTCAAACAGCTCTTACCATTAGAAAGTTCTTCCTAATGTTTAGCTGGAATCTGCTTCCTTGTAATTTGAGCCCATTAGTTCTCGTCCTGCCCTCAGGAGCAACAGAGAACAAGTCTGCTCCATCTTCTCTGCAACAGCCCTTCAGACATTTGAAGATGGGTATCATGTCTGCTCTTAGTCTTCTCTTCTCCAGGCTAAACATGCCTTCAACCTTTCCTCATAGGACTTGGTTTCCAGACCCCTGACCATCTTTGTTGCTCTCCTCTGAACCTGTTCCAATTTGTCAATGTCCTTCTTAAAATGTGGTGCCCAGAACTGGACACAGTCCTCCAGCTGAGATCTGACCAGCACAGAATAGAGTGAAACTATTACTTCTTGTGACTTGGACACTATGTCTCTGTTAATGCAGCCTAAATTGCATCAGCCTTTTTAGCAGCTGACTCGTGTTCAGCTTGTGATCGACTACAACCCCTAGATCCTTTTCACGTGTACTGTTGCCAAGCCAGGAATCACTCATCCTATACTTGGGCATTTGATTTTTCTGACCTAAATGCAGAACTTTACATTTATCTCTGTTGAATTTCATTTTGTTAGCTTTGGCCTAGCTCTCCGTCCCGCCAAGATCATTCTGAATCTTGTTTCTGTCTTCTAAGGTGCTTATTGAAGGGTTTCGATTATAATTCTGTCTTCACTGTCTCATCACTTTCTTAAGCATGTACCTGGGTTTGGCTTTTAGATATTAATTTTCCCATGTTTTGTCTGTTCAAAGGGGAAAAACAATAAAAACCCTTAGCAATTTTTTGGAGACAAGTTGGAAGAACTGGATTTTTGCTATTTTATTTTTTTTTTAAATCCAGCCACACTTTTTTAGAAGGGTTAAACACAATTGGGTAGCATTCCTTACTGATGGACCGGTCCTTTACATGCTTCATCGATGCAAGCCCTCTTGAAATCTGAATGAGAATGGCTGTAGATACCTGAATAAGAGGAGGGAGGGATAGAATGATATTGTTTAACTAGGGGGTGGCAGGATGTCTGACATGGAGACTGCTGGCTGCCCCCCCCCCCCCCAATATTTCCAACCCCTCTGAAATATTTCAGTAAAAGTAAACAAGAGACACATGCTAGTTTGACCCTAGAAATAATTACAATCCTGGAGTTGGAAGGGATCTCCAAGGTCGTTTATCCCAACGCCCTGCTTGGATGCAGAACTACAACATCCCTGGCAATTCTGAAAACATCCCGTGACAGAGAACCTACAGCCTCCCTAGGCAACAGCTTACAACCTAAATCTACCTTTCTGTAAGTTGAGCCTATTATTTCTAGTCTTGCCCCCTGTGGCAGTGGAAAACAATTCCTCGCCATCTTCTTGGTGGTATCCCTTTATATTGGAAGACTGCTATCATGTCGCCTCAGTCGTCTCTTTTATAGTCCATACCCAGTTTCTTCGTCCTTTCCTTAAAAGTCTTGCTTTCCCGACCATTTATCATCTTTGGTGCCCTCGTTGGAACTCGCGCCAATTGGACAATGCCTGTCTTAGGGACAGTGTTTTCAGACAAGCGCCTCCCCACCCGTCATGCACGCTGCAGGGCTGCATAGGATGCCAATGTGCATGATGGGTGGGAGATGGCTGAGGAGGCGCTTGTCTCAAAACACCCTTAAAAGAAGGTGCCCAAAGCTGGACGCAGGACTGTAGGTGAAGTCTCACCCGCACAGAACAGAACGCATTATTTCTTCCTGCGACTTGGAAACAATGCGTCTGCTAATGCAGGCTAAAATTGCATTCGCCCTGTTGCAGCCACTTTGTATTGCTGACTTATGTTCAGTTTATGGCGAGAAACCACAAATTCCCTAGATCCTTTCTATGTGTGCTGCTGCCAAGCCGGCGAGTTCCTGTCTTATACTTGTGCATTTGCTTTTTCTTTCCTAATGTAAAACTTTACATTTTCTCTCCATTGAATTTCATTTTGTTAATTTCAGACCAGTTTTCCAACTTATCAAGATTATTTCAAATTCTATTTCCCAGTGTGTTAGCTATCCCACCCAGTTTTCTACAACTACTTTTGCAGGTAAAACCAGATTGAAAACAGTAGCATTGCTCACTGACAGTATAATCCTCAAAGTTTTTCACTGATGCAAATCCCATTGAAAAAATGGAGATCTTGCCAGAAGAACGCTTTAAAGATTGGAGCATAAGTGAGCTTTTTTGAGGGGGGATGAAGAGGGAAGAACGGTTTGGCTGAACTAAAGTGGAGCAGATAATGTCTGGCACTGAGACCACAGCCTCCCATCCAATAATATTTCCAACTAGGGCTGATGCGGCAGCAGCTGTTACCGCGCCGCAATTCCATTCTGCCATTTCAGAATTGCCTGCGCCACACCGCGGCTTTTCTGCGCACATTCCGCTAATTCCACCGGCATTCTGCAAATTGCGGAATTGCAGAAAAATTGCGGAAACTGTCAGAAAACCGCTGTTCCACTATTTTGTGGCACTGGCGGAATGGCAGAAGTAGTGAAAATGTCATGTTTCCGCTATTTTGCAAAGCCTGTGGAAGTAGCGGAATGAAATTAGCAGAACTGCGGAAGTAGTGGAATGAAACTAGTGGAATGAAAGCCTCTGCCATGCCGTACCACTAATTGCGGAAACGCTGTTTCCGGCGGAAATAGCTACCGCTGCGACATTCTGCTACAGCCCTCTTCCCAACCCCCTGAGATACTTCAATCAAAGCTAAAAAAAGAGCCCGCTTAGGCCCTTTTCAAATAGACCGCGGTGGGTGGGGTGGGTGTGCGCTTGCGGTGGGTGGGGTAGGGGGCGCACACCCATCTCCACCACCCATCTCCACACACAGAGCAACCAGCATTGGAGCCCCTTGCTCCGTGAGTGGGAGGTGGGTGGAGTTGGCTGAGTGCAGGAGAGCGCGCACGCACCTACCCCCACCCTAGGTGCTAGTGCAGGCCCTGCAACATGTATTTTTCATACGTGTTTCTTAAAAATGTACATAGGTGGCAACCCTACCCTTGCACCTGCTGCGGCGTTTGCACAGGTGCCCCCATCCCCCACACACGTGTGCGAGGCTGTGTGTGCTGTGCGAAAAGGGCCTCGGATATATGTCTACCTGTTTACAGACAGATCATGGGCCACAAACCACTTACCCCGGAGTCGTCCTATTGAGAATCCTGAAAGGTTGGGACGTCTGGGAGGAAGGAAGGGAGGGTGTGTGGGGAAAGGGCTGCAAGAGCCTGGAGTTCCTTATGCCCTTCCCCATGGCTGGCCTTAAGCAGGGCCAGTAGGGGCCGTGGCCCCTGTCAAAGGGAGCCCTGAAGAGAGGCCAGTCCTGGCAGCCCCAGAACAGCGCTCCCGAGGCCCCAGGATGGGCTATTTCTGCAGGGCTCTCTCCACACCTGCAACTCTCGGCCCCCAAGGTGACTGCTTCCTGTGGGGCAGTGCCCCCACTCCCTGAACCCCCACTGTCAGAGGTGCGTGTAGGGTTGCCACCTATGCAAATCTTTAAGGAACATGTGTGTTTCATAAGTGTTCCCTAAATATTTGCATAGGTGGCAACCCTAGGGGGGGGGTGCACGTGAGCCCCCAGGAAAGCCTATGCATGCATGGGCATGCATATCAAAGCTTATGCCACTTCTTTGTTTTTATAAGCAAACACCAATGAGTACCAAAGGGTTACGGGGCCTGCTCCTGCAGTTTATTTTCACCCTGGGCCCCAACAAATTCTTTATAAAAGCCCTGCTCAATCTGACCCCAAATGCTAATCAGATTTGGTGTGTCTGATGGGAAAAGCACTCGAACAGCACTTTTGTAGAGTTTTGTTTGAGGTTTTTGTAGACTTGGGAAGCCAGGCAGAATAACCTCCAAACTTCCTAATACTTTTCATAGCACATTAACTACATGAACTTTAGAAGTTCTACTAGATTTGCATCGAATTATGAAAATTAGCTGATTAGGCTCGCTGCTAAGTCCTTGGTTGTCTGACCAGTGCAATGGAGCGTTTTGCATTTTCAAACCTAGGCGATTTTACAGCTTCCTATCTTTCGAACAGTTTCTATTAGTTTGTCTCAAACACTTGTATCTTCGAGTGGGGTAAATTGCAGTCTAGTGCCGGTGAGATAAAGAAGTGCTTTGGGCTCATTCCTGCCCACTAATGCTTTGCGAGCTGAGGGCACTCGTCTGCCACTTTGCAAAATGAGGCCTACTCCTATAACCTTTGCACCTCTTAGCAGCAACTATTGAGCTCTACCACCACCCCAGAGTTTGCACTGGGACACTCAGACCCCCAGTCTACATGGACAGAAAAAGCTCCTAAAGACTCTGGACCTGCTTCTGCAAAGTCAAATCAGTGGGAGCTGATGATGGTCAGGGTTGGGCCCAGAGCCCTTTGCTTTCATATGAATCACAGCGAACCTCTTAGCAAGCAGTGAGCCGATGGCCATTTCCATTTCCGATCATGCTTTGAGAGTTGGGGGCATGCGTCACTATGCAGAATTAGGCCTACTCCTATAACCTGTGCACCTGGGAGCAGTGACTATTAACCTCTACTACCATCACAATGTTTGCACTAGGACATGCAGTACCAAATACCTACCCTTTTCTCGCCAAACATGATAGAACATTACGTATAGCATTAAACAAACATGCAGGATCTTTGTAAAGGTTTTTTTTGTATTTCTGGTAGTCAGGAGAACGGGTGCCATATAATAAGAACATAAGAAGTGCTATACTGGGCTAGACCAATGGCCCATCAAGCCCAGTATCTTGTCTCCGACAGTGGCAAATCTCGGTCACTTGGGGAAAGTACCCAGTAGGTTACAATGGGGTGCTCAATTCCATTCCCATCTCCCAATAGTCTGAAGTTACATCCCCCAACCAGCTTGGCTAATAGTCATTAATGGGCCTCCTCCAAGAACTCATCCAGTCCTTTTTAAAAACCCTACTGGCCTTGGCCACATCCTCTGGCAACAAATTCCACAAGTTAATTGTGCATTGATTGAGTGAATAAATACTTAATAATCCTGAATGGCTTTCTCCAAAGTATATATGCGCAGAGAATAATAGATGTGAAACGTCTCCTGATGAATTCCTCTACGTCCTATTAAAATGCTATACGAGACTTCTGTGGAGTGAAACTTATTTCTGTCTGGCTTTGTTTCCACCCCCCGAATACTGATTCCTCCAGACAAGGCACAGCAACACAGACTTTATGGGAAAGCATTAATTTTATCCCAGAACATTCATTTTCTTTTGTTTTTTCTGACAGGAAAGGCCTAAGTCTAGACTTTTCGCCCTTGCTGTATAAGCGTATGCATCTTATAAAATACTTGTGGCGCAATATTATTATCACTGACAGGAGAAAGCCCTAGAGTTAATTCCTCACTTCTAAGGATGCTATTTATGGTTTAATTCCACCAGCTTGTTAAAAGGACTTTATGGAGTAGGGAACCCTCTAGTGGCCATTTGGCCCGTAAAATATTTATGCATTCTTAACTCACTGAGACAGAAGGGGGGAAAAATAGCTCTCATATTTTCTTCTAAATTAGCAGCACAATTCTTGTTCTGTTCACCCGGGGACACATTGTCCTTGCTCTACCTTCCGAAGAAATGCAAATGCTGCTTCTGTTTTTATTTATGCACTAGGAGGGTTCACACAAGAGACTAGAATGCATTCCTGAACCACTTAGCATAGTGCTATCTACAATTCAGGGGCGAGGAACCTCAGGCCTGGGGGCTAAATGTGACCCATGGCTAGGCTGGGTTTTTTGCTGGTTTTTTTAATGTGGCTCCTTTCCAGTTCCTAGATTTGCCCCCAGTTCTTATCCCCAAGCACTGAAAGACTGAGCTCAGGAGAAGGGCTCGGAGGGGAGGGGATGCACACAAGGAGAGCAGCTAGATCCATGGGTGTTTTTATACAAAAGCACTGCCCCACCCTCTCCTCACCAATCACGCATTGCCTCTTTTAAATGGGCCAATGCACATGGGCAGACACCAATCACCCCCCTCCCTCCCCACATCCCCAAGCATGGAGTAACCTGAGTGGCCGCCAGTTGCTCCATGCGTGAGGGGTGGGTGGGGCTGCATGGGTTGCAGGAGCGCACACCACCACACCCCCGCATTTACATATGGATGATGGGTGTCCTTGCAGGGGAGCGTCTTCTGTAAAAAGGGCCCATGTTGCAGGGCTGCATTGGGGGCCCTATGGATTCCTGCAACATGCATGATGGGTGAGGAGGCACTTGCCTAAGGCCACTTTTAAACAAGCATAGCTGAAGGGCAGGTCCATGGGGAATGGGTGGAGTAACCACGCCGTACCCACCCAGCGCGGGTGAGTGAAGAGGGGTTCAAATGGATGCTGGCCAGGCAGGTCACATGAGGGTCATGTGACATCCCCAAGCATCGGGCCCTCCCCTCAGCAAACACGATCCCCCATTCAAATGGGCAGCCACTACACCGATCGAAGGAAAACCATGCCCCACAGCATGACGTGGCAACATGATGGACTGAGGGCAAACAGCCACCATGCCCGCCAATGCTGCCTGTACCCAAACAGACTCCACGTGGGCAGAGGAGGAAGGAACGGCGGGGAAGGCACACGCAGGCAAGCCGCCAGAGACAGGGCACAGGGGGATAGCATATACAAAACCATGGGACAAGGGAAAACCAACAGAGGCAGCAGACGAACACGAGGCACACATTTAGTGCAATAGGGTGAACAATGCAAAGGGAGATGAATCAGCCAATCAAGACACCCCGCCAGGCAGGGAGTCCAGTCCCAAACACACGCCCCAGGCAGCAGAGTCCAGGCAGTTCACGGGCCCCTGTTCCAAGGGGGAATCGCGGATGGAGAGGTGGGTGAAATAATTCCCAGGCCACAAAACAGCAGGTCACTTACAGGCAGCTCAATGAGCGATGATGGGGGGAGGGAGGGAGCATCAGGGTCCATGGGCAAAGCAAGCAGACAGAGTCACAGACACACAGGCAGCAATAGGTCAGACAGACGTGGGCTGTCAGTGGGAAGGGGGAGATAAGGGAAGGAGTAGGGGTCCAGTCCAAACACACGCTCCTTAGACTCCAGTGGGTTGCACACGGGGGTAAAGATTCCTTCAGGATCGAATTACGGCCTACTGACTTCACAGAAGTCAGGCCTCGATCATCACAAGGATCAGAGCTCTTGACAAACCACTGGTAAAGTGGTTGGTACAGCCTAGCACAAGCACTCAGGGTTGGCTGGGGAGAGGGAAGAATAGTGCTGCGGAGGGTGAAAGGGAGGAAGGGAAAGGGGTTCTGGGAGTACAGGGCAAGGGCAGGGCTTACACGGTCCACAGGAAGGGTTGATCCCAGGGAGAGGGGAGGCAACACACTCCACACACTCAGCTTTCACCAGTCACTCACTCAACGACGGAAACAACGAGGGCAAAACACTTTTACTCTACACACAGGAAGGCAATGGGAAATAGGGATCAAACACAATGGCAACCAAATAAAGCACACTTAGCTTTCACACAAGGAAGCTAGACTCTCATTTCCTTTTATTCCTTAAGCCCATCCTTCCTTCCTCGTTGCTCCAAGAGTCTTGCAGAGCAAGGGCCCCGCCCCTGCTGCGGATTGTTTCTGCTGGTTTTCCACTTCCTGTGCCTGCTGCTGGGGTTTTCCTGTGCTGAGGTTTGTGACTGGACTAGGGGTTCCTCATGGTCAGGGGGGTGGGCATCCATCCCAGCCTGTCTCGGGTGGCCCCTCCAGCCTCGGCGCTGACAGGGGCAACTGACAGGGGCAAACATCTGAGAGTGGGGGTTCCAAAGCTAGCTCATGGATGCCGAGGAGCAGCCTGCATAGGAAACCCCGCACCCCCTGCCTATTCTGCCCATGGAAACATACCACAGCGATACCCCCAGATGTGCATATGCCCGTCCACCATGTAGTGAGGGAGAAAGGAGCCTCTGGTGGCCAAAGCAGCTGCACGGTTCTGAACATCCAACAGGACAGCCATGTCCCACATCAGGAGCCCCCATCAGGTAGGAACCCCTAGCCAAGGACCTGAGCAAGCCCAGTCCATGAAGCCAATTCTCGCACTCCCCACGGCCCCTCTGGTAACCACAGGCACGTATCAGGATGTTGGCAAGGCAGGTCGGCAAGGATGGACCACCACCCAGGAGGCTCAAGTGAAAATCTGGCAGTCTGGCAACAGTCTGAATGAACAGCCACACACTCTGTTGTTTCCCACGGCAACACCACTCCAGGCGGAGGAACATTCACTGTGGGCTCCAGCAGACAGAACCCCAACGTGCTCACTCTCCGCTGACAATCAAGGCTCCTGAGGGGTGTCCTAGCAGCCACATGCTATGCGAAAGCAGGTCAAAGCCGTTGCGAGAGAACTGTGGGTCCCACAACGTCATCTGGACATCATCCCTCAACCACAGGTCTCCGAGTACCATGCCGGCACAGATGAGTCATGCCTCTCCACTGCCCTGACTGCAAAAGTGAACACCTTCATGCCCATATAAAGCCAACGTCTCCCAGGCACGATGGACCGAAAGGAATCCACCGTAGAAATGTGAGGGCAGAATTGAAAGCGAAGGCAGCTCAAGTCAGACGCATTCCCTGCCCCGAGGCGGTCAGATAGCGTGGGATATGACAGACACCCCCACATGAATTCCGGGAGTTGGCTCGCACAATCTAATCCAACAGACATGACCTTGGACACATGGAGGGGGGGGATGCACATGGAAGGGAGGCCTTGGTTGGCATGACCTGTTCTGCTTCCATGCATGTGTGTGTGTGCACATGCGTGTGCATGCACCCATTGCTATATGGGCGCACCTGCCTGACCCTACACCTGTGTCTGACATGGAATTGGTGTTGTTGTGTGCCTGGTGCTATTGATGTTTGACCATTACGTTCGGGGGCTTGTGCATGTGGTGTGCATCCTCATACTTTCCTTGTGATTATATGCATGGGTGTCCTGTCCCTTATTGTACGTCGGGAACCCCCCCTCGTGCGGGAGTGCCTGTTGTTCCTTGTTCTCTGCGTCAGCTACATCCCTCCATGTGCTGTTGTTCCTCTCTACCCCCACTGAGCCCTGCACCATCCTTATCCCATTGCCACCGGGATCGGGGTCCCCCTCTTTCTCTAGGCTGTCCCCCGGATGCCCACTAGGCCAGCCGCAACCCAGTTGCCTGTGCCCACATGGGTCCCCAAGTGATCAAAAACCCTCACTGCAATCAGGGAGCTTTTGGAGGTCCACACCCCCAGAAATGCCTCCCCTTGTTCTCCCAGCCCAGCTGTAACTCAGAGAACCTTCTCTGGCCACCCATAGCTTGGAAGACTTCACGGTGGGGTTGTCTTATATAAAAAAGGTCCGTCTAGGTTCTCACCTAGATAGGGTACCCCCTTAGTGAACCCCCCAAGGCCAAACAAACACACAAACACGCTAGGCTTGGTTATAAAACATACATTTAGTGCATACAAGTCTAAGGCTGTTGATCAGATGGTGCAAGTCCACAAATCAAATATAAAGTACACACATTCTAAAATACACGGATGTTCCTCAACTGTCCTCTTACCCTAAGGCACAGTCCAGGTCCATCAGAGTCTCTCGTGGCCTTGGTGTTGAGACCGGACTCAGTCCCTTTGGTGAATTGAAAAGTCTCTAGTTCATGGTTGGGCAGCCTCTCCTGAAAGCTGCTTACTCCTTGCTGGTCAAGATGAAAGAGAGAGTGTAGAGATCCTCTGTCTTCACTTTCTTTGCAGGGAGTTCAGGTCACTTCCTCCCTCCTGCTCCTTTTGTTATTCTGAGCTTGTTGCAGATCCCCCCTGGGTGTTACCTTTGCAACAAAATGCTCGTTCTGCCTGACAATGGTTTTTCTGTCCCCCCACCCTGCCAAACCAGTTCAGCAGGGTGGTAAGGCTCACAATCTTCTCATATTTCTCTTTCGCTGTCCTTGTTGGTAGCCATATTTATCCCCAGTACCCCAAATTCTGTGTCCCATTACCCCAAATGTCTGTGTTGCCCCCTTTTCCCCATGACACCCATGCTACAGGTTTGCTTCCCACTGGCCCTATGGCAACTCCCACCCCTGGCTGGGGTATCGTGCACTTACCTGGCTGTCTGGGAGGCCTTCCATGGCGTTGGCTCTCTTCAAAAGGGCCTTTTGGGGTTCCATGGTTGGAGCCAGTCACCCATCTCTTCATGCACGTGTCCTTTGAGGGCCTCTGGCTGGGCAGCCGGGCTGGGGATGCATCGGGAGTGGGGGTGTCTGTTGTCATCCAGGCATTGTGCCGCTCTGGCCCTCATGTGGCTTTTTCCCTGTGGTACTGGCGGGTGGGTGTGCTACCCCCTTCACACGGTCCGGTGGGTTTTGAACACCCATCTTCACCCATGCCCATAGCAATCCAGCTTTAGGGGCTGGGTGGGTCACAGGAGTGCATACCCACATACTGCCACATTGAAACGGGCACTCCCCCACCTATCCCATGAGTGGGAGAGTCTCATTTGAAAATGGCCCAAAGACACCCTATGATCTGGACCCTCCCCTTCCTGAGCACACCCCCTCAGCAGCCCTGCCCCAACTTTTATGCAGCTCTTTTCAACTTGTGCTAATTTTCATAGTGGCCCCGGGAGTAAAACGTTTCAGCATCCCAGTCTACACGGACAGAAAAAAAGAACTTTAAGCGTCTCAAGACTCTGGATCTACTTCCGCAAAGTGAGATCAGTGGAAGATGATGCTGGCCAGGTATGGGCCCAGGGGCCTTTGCTTTTACTTGAATCACAGCAAGTCTCTTAGCAGGCAGAGAGTCGATGACCTTTGCCATTTTAGATCATGCCTTGTCATTCAGTCATGCGTGAAGAGGCAGCAAATCAATACCTTAATTTTAGATGGGAGCAGGAGTGGGTGGTCATTAAAGGTTAGCATAGCTCAGCCCCATCAGCATTTGCTTATATTTTGCTATTAGATGGAAAGAGGGTTTAAAAAAATTTTTAATTTTTTTTTTTGCTTTTCTCCCTATTTGCAGCCTGGTGCAGCTGGGCATGAATGAGTGTCCTGCTTCTCCAGGCCCCTGAGCGGAATGAGCCACTGTGGGCTGCATGCCAGTGTGTCTCCTATGTGCAGAGCTATTTCTGTAGCCCCCTCCAAAGGAAGAATCTCCTGATCCAGAGAGAAGCCCCATTTCACACCTGACATCTGTAGCAATCTGGCTGGGGCTGCTTATGCTGCAAGAAAAAAAGCCCCAGTTCCAGTTCTGACATCACATTGGCCACAGCAAACAACGAGTCACTAAGGAAGGGAAAGATGAAGTGAATGGCTGGGCAAGGCCCACAAATCAGGGAGAGTGTGGAAGGGAGAGAAGTAGGGGGAGGAGCAGGAACTATAGTGAGGGACTCAGAGGGATGAATCAGGCAGTGGAGGAAATTCTGTACCATTAAAGGGAAAGAGGCCACAGGAAAAAGCTTACTGTCACTGCCTAGAGCACAGAGAGGAAAGCATGAGTGGTGGGTCCATACTGGAGTACAGAGCAGAATCCACTTTGGACCCCTAGTGCCACTAAATTAAAGTTGTAGGACACAGGTTTTATGTAGATCCAGGTTACCCCAAGTGTCACATATGTTGGAATGTGCAACAGTCACAAGTAAAAGCCCATTGCAAGCCCTGCAAGCTCAATATGGGGCTTGTCCAGTAGGGGGGAGGGTCTCTCCTCTCTGTCCTCCATCTTGTCCCATGCAGTCTGTACAGTATGGAAGCAGGTCTTCTAAGTTCTTAGTAAAGTTCTGTTTTGAAGAAACTTCTGCAGTGTGTTATTGAACAGAACGCTAACTCTACAATAGCTTATGGGCCCAGGACATCTTCAAGGCAAATTTGAAGACTAGAAGCAGCCCAGAAGGAGTGTAGACTGTGAAAGAAAACTCCCAGACAGAGAGGCCTACTGACTGTGAGTAAGAAGGTCTAAATTCCAGAAGGGGAAAGGGAGGGAAGCAAGTATGGCAAGCAGCTCAGACTTTCAGTAGGAAAGCTGAACAATGTAAACTACCAATTGTGGAAGTTTTAAGTGGAAATGCTGCTGTCTAAAGATGATCTATGGGAGGTGATTACCATGAACAGACCAGCAGCAAATCATGAGGAATGGGATAAAAAGGACAGGTTAGCAAAGGCTACAATAAGTTTATTGGTAGAAGATGACCAGCTAATCCATATAAGAAGTGAGACCACAGCAAGAGGCATGTGGATTGCATTGCAAAACTTGCATGAGAGAACTAGCCTGAATAGCAAACTGTTTCTACTGAGGAAACTATACAAAATGAGGCTTGGCAAAGAAAGTGAAATGCAGGAGCATATAAATGCCATGTTGGAAGTAGTGGCACAGCTGCGCGGCATTGGAGAAGATATAAAGGACAGCCATGTGGTAGCCCTACTCCTCTGCAGCCTGCCTGAATCTTACAGTGCCCTCATCAATGCCCTGGAGACAAGGCCAGAGGCTGAACTGAAGCTGGAATTTGTTAAAGGTAGACTTGCGGATGAATTCCAGCGCAGAAAGGAGAACCTGCAGAATGATCTAAAGCAGGGTAATGAGACTGCACTGAAAACCTCAGACAAAGCTCCTAAGAGGGAAACCAGAGTATGCTTCAGATGCAAAAAGGAGGGACATTTAAAGAAAGACTGCTATATATGGAAAGCAGAACAGCAGAAACTGTCTCCACGAACACCTAAGCAGAGGGCTAAAGTCACAAACAGCAACACAGTCGCTCAACAATGGAGTGGGTGCTTCAGAGCAACGCAAGACAGCTCATCCCAAAATTGGTGTGTAGACTCCGGGGCAACGAGCCACATGACTAGCGATAAAGGATTCTTCACAGGACTGGATCTGAGCAGTAAAGAAAGGATCTACCTTGCAGATGGGAGAAGCATCAACGCGGAAGGAATTGGACAAGGATTCCTGTACTGCAACCAGTCACAGGGAGGCACACTGACCATACCCATGAAAGATGTGCTCTATGTGCCCAACTTAGAAGGGGGACTCCTGTCCGTGAGGCGCCTGGCAGCGAGGGGGCTCACCATCCGTTTCCAGGGAGACGAATGCACAATTCAAAGTGGGACAAAAGTACTGGCCAGAGCCACTGCAGATGAGCACCTGTACCGTCTGAGCACAGCGAAAGAACAGGCGAAGCTCACTGCGCACAAGCCACACGATGACTGCATCCACCTGTGGCATAGACGCATGGGACATAGACACCCAGACAGCATCAAGGAAATGCACAGACAGCAGTTGACCAAAGACCTTAAGGTATCAACGTGTCCCGTGATCATGAAATGCGACTGTTGCATCAAAGCCAAAGCCACGAGGGCTACGCTTCCTAAGAAGAGTCAGAATAGAGCCACGAAACCGCTTGATCTTGTACACAGCGACGTCTGCGGCCCAATGAAGGTTCCCACGCCAGGAGGCAACCGGTATATGGTAACTTTCATTGACGACTATTCAAGGTACACGATCACGTACGTCATGAAGAGTAAAGATGAAGTATTCGACAAACTTCAGGACTATGTGACCATGACGAGCAACAAGTTCCAGCGCAGACCAAAGACACTGCGGACTGACAATGGAGGTGAGTTCACAGGAAAGGAAGTAGAGGACTTCCTGAGACTCCATGGAATTGAGCACCAAAAGACAGTGCCATATACACCCGAGCAGAACGGAACAGCTGAAAGGAAAAACAGAACGCTAACCGAAATGGTTAGATGCATGTTAACAGACTCTGGACTACCAGAAAGATACTGGGGCGAAGCAGCAGTTGCTGCTACCTACCTACAAAATCGGCTGTATTCTAGAACAGTGAGGAAAACTCCATATGAACTGTGGCATGGTCAAAAACCTAGTGTGGGCCACATCAGAGTATTTGGAAGTAAGACTTACGTATATATCCCAGAGGAGAAACGTACCAAGCTGCAAAACAGAGCAGTGGAAGGCATCCTCGTAGGATACAGTGAGCATTCCAAAGGCTACAGGATCCTGGATCCACACACAGACAGAATAACCATTAGTAACAGTGTGACCTTTGTGGAAAACTCAAGCGACAGTGTGATGACTCTCCAAGGTCCAGGCGAAGGAGAACAATCAACCACGGATGACACCACTGAAAAGTACGGAGAAGACTACGACAAAACATTTGCACCTGTAGTTAAGCACACTACAAACAGAACATTGTTAAGTATAGCTGCCAGAAGAGGAATGCAAGTCAAGCATATGATGGCAGATGTGTTCACGAAGCCACTAGCAGGGGAACACCATCACAAGTTATTAAGAAGAATGAACCTAGTGGGTTTGACTACTAGTGACTGTTGGATTGTGCAACAGTCACAAGTAAAAGCCCATTGCAAGCCCTGCAAGCTTAATAGGGGGCTTGTCCAGTAGGAGGAGGGTCAGGGGATGAAACAGTTTCTTTTTCTCCTTGTCTTCTCTCTCTGTCCTCCATCTTGTCCCATGCAGTCTGTACAGTATGGAAGCATGTCTGCCGAGTTCTTAGTAAAGTTCTGTTTTGAAGAAACTTCTGCTGTGTGTTATTCAACAGAAAGCTAACTCTACAACAACATCAAGGTGTTTGTTTATCAGAGCATGGGGTGCTGCAAATCTCAGAATTTGTCCCCAGCTCAAGTAATTTCAGAAGATCTAAATCAAAATGTATACAGTGCAATGCAGCAGGGATAGACTTCCTCACCGGTGCCTCGTGCATGCTCACAGTACATGTGGCTATATTTACCTCTCTCAGAATAGGGATTAATCCTCTAATCGGTGCCTCTGTTTCTTTCTTTGTGTTTTGAGAGGACGTGCTCTCTAAGAGCATTCATTTATAAGGGGATGGCCAGGAGAGAGATTATATTTTAGTCTTCATGCACACTGGTTTCCTGATGACTCACCGAGTTTTGATTTTTCTTATTCAGATTAATTTTTAGAAAATGTTAACCTTTTAAGTCTCTGTTAGTCTGTTCTCTTGTTGATGGGGGAGGATGGAGTTACAGTAGGAATATTTAGATCCCAGTTTGCCAATGTTCCTGACTTCAGTATGCTGGCTCTTATACACAAAGATCACAGACTTCAGTAAGATGAACAAAGGAAATTTGGTTCTATGCCACGCACAGAATTAAAACACATTTAAGCAGTTATCCAAAGAAGAAACAATATTTGATGGGGTGGGGGATACAAGTTTGTTATAGGACTAACACACACTGCTTTCTGCTTAGATTCAGTGCTATTCTTGGATGAGGCACTGATGTAGCTTTGCGTACAGTGTGAACTTTGAACTGTAAACTTTGTGACACTATGATATAGACCTTTTTAAAATGAGATGCACCCACTCATGCCCACGCAGTGGATATGGGTGGGTGTGTCCCGTTTGAAAGTGGCGGTGGGTGGGTGTGCGTGCACGGTCCCACAAAACACGCACCTCCACACCCCCTCCCCACACACGGCGCAACCAGCAAAAACGCAGGGGCGGCCATCTGCACCCGCCCCCCCTCCTGCAGCGGTACAACCACAGACCGCAATTGGCGGGGAGGGGGGGGGTCTGTTTACAAAAGGCCATAGTCTCCTCACAGTTCTGAAACACAAGCATTTTAGTAGGCAAGGCTTAATCATGTGTTATCTCATTTTGACCCCTTCTATAACCAGGGACCTGCGTTCACTGCATTTTCCCCATTATTGGTAATGGGGAAAACACAGTGATCACAGACCCCTGCTTAGCTATACAATCCTTGCATTATCATTAAGCATGGGTGCCTGCTGCAGCTTGCATTTGTTGTAGTGGTGCTGGCTTACCC
>QEPC01006282.1:7405116-7417428 GCA_003113815.1 Sphenodon punctatus
GTGCCCTGTGAGTGACCATGAGTGGCTGCTGCGTGAGTCACAGGCGGACGCCTGCACCCACATCACCTTCACAGGGGTGTGTGGGTGCGTAGTTGATGGGTGGACTTGCATGGTTGCATCTCGTCGAAAAACACCCTATATGAGGAACATGAGGCTGTGTAACTCTTTCTCCTATTGCTCTTGGCTAGATAAATCCCAGAGCTGGACTTTACATGTTATCACCTGTAACATGTGGCTTCAAAGAAATTAAATGCCAGCTCCTTTTCCTGTGTGCCATGTGTAGCAGGGGGTCTCCCAGGGCCACACGGGGCCGCACTCTGGGGAATTAGCTCACCCCTGGCCCCTGCTACACGGTTTCAGCCTCAAGCCTCGGCTGTATCCTCCTCTTTACAGAAGAGGGTACCCTCTCAGGACACACCACACAGTCCAGAGGGTATTAGTCTACAGTCCTTTATTAGACACAACCAGTGTACACAGTCCCTGGGGCTGCCGGTTCAGTCACCTCCACCCCGAAGGCCCAGGTCCGTCTCTCTCAGGCACAGGAGCACCACAATATCAAGTCCATCCAGCAAGGCCTCAAAGCCCTGAGGCTCTGGCCAAGCCTACCCCAGGCAAGAGATTCCCTCCTGGGCAAAGCCTCTCCCATTTGCCTGGGTCCCTCTGGTTCTTCAACCTTCAGCACCCTGGATAGCATGGAACAGGCAGGCTTGTTCCGGGAGATGTTGCTCCTTCAGCTCCCTGACACAGACTCCTCTCTACTCTACCTTGCTCTCTTTATGTACAGGCAGAGTGGGCGTGGCCAGGCTTCCTTTCCTCAGCCTTAAAGGGCCACTAACCTGCCTGCTCTGTCCCAGGGTTTCTCAGCCTGTTTACCCCAAAGGCTGTTCCCCAGCTATGGGGTTGGCTCTGCCACCCCCTTGGGCTTGCTCAACTCTCCGGCAGACCTCCTAAGTCTCCTTCTTAAAGAGGCAGCAGCCCCACAGGACTGCTACCTGCTACACCATGTTCTACCATTAAAAGCACCAACCCAAAGACTCAGCTGGCATAATTCAGCATAGCTTCATTGAGCTCTGCTGCCTAGACATAGCACAATTGAGAATCTGGCCCATCATGTTGTTCCTGCAACACTTAAAGAATGAAGGCGTCTGATCCTACAAGTCTGGATGTTGCAATTATAAGTTTCCACTAACACCTTCCTTTTAGTGGTCATTTACACAATTTCCTCATTGACAACCATGGATGTACTCGTTATAGTAAAAGAGTACTCATTGGCATGAGAGTTGGTAGGTTCAGGACCTACATCCTAGTTTCGAGGCAAAGCTGATTTATTTAGATGGGAGCAGCCTGAAAGCTTTTCACAAGAAAGTATTGCTCAACAGCATAGACTAGCTATATTGGTATGTTCGGTGTCAGCGAAAGTAGTAATATCCACGTGAACTTCCTTTTGGTGGCAGCTGTTCACACCGC
The DNA here is from genome assembly GCA_003113815.1 of Sphenodon punctatus. NCBI lineage: Eukaryota > Metazoa > Chordata > Lepidosauria > Sphenodontia > Sphenodontidae > Sphenodon > Sphenodon punctatus. Next base: position 7,406,584 of record QEPC01006282.1, read on the forward strand.
TAAGTTTTTCTATTGACTCCAGTAGATGCTACAACAATTTCTAGGTTTGTGAACATACTCTAAATAAGGCACCAATCCTGTATCAATCCCAGCTGCAGAGACCTATTCAGGTTAATACGGCTCTGCACCAGGAGGTCATCCTAGCAGATCGGATTGCAGAACAAAAGCCTGAGTTCTCTTTTTTGTCTCTGCGGACAGCAACATGTGTCTGAGAACCAGTTTCTGAGCAACCACTCCATCCGGTTCAGTGACAGCACGCTCGGCATCTGCTATGTTTGCAATAAGCTTCTTTGATATTTATTTATTTCATTGTATTTTTAACCCGCTGCCTCTTGCCACAGGCAACTCGGAGTGGCTCACAATTTAAACATATAAAATCTTATAAAACAATATAAACCAGTATAAATATAAGAAGACAGCAGCCAGTGGTGGCTAGGAGACTTTTAGTTTGGTGGGCTGGTGGGCAGGGACGGCATTAAAATGTTACACTTACATTATCAATGGAATAGAACACACAATGAATGAAAAAAACACTCAGTGCTAAAAACTACACAATAATGGTGGCAGGCAATAGTGAGCAAAATGCAAAGCCTGTGTGAAAAAATCAAAAAAGGAAAAACCAGCATTTGCTTCTGTAGATCAGGTGCTACAATTCTGGGGGGGCAGCTCAAGGCTTTAAGTCGGTTTTAAATAAGGGGACATTATATGTATGCATGATTTGTTTCACTTTTAAAAACTGCTATTTTAAAAAGAAGAATCCACTCAGGAGAGAAACCCTGAATATACCAGGGATGTGAGGAAAGCTTCAGGAGAAGTTGGGACACTCAATATACATCAGAGAAACCACACAGGGGAGAACATTTACATGCATCCTGACTGGGAAATACTGCAGGGTCAGCACAACCAACCATATATTTAAAAAAATCCACCCAAAATTAAAAAAATAAATCCCAAATAAAATTTAAAAATACATTACGCAAGGAGGGGAAACAATTAAAAGGGGCTGTACTGTAGTGATCAGCAACAAAACTCAGGCAGAAAAATAAATAAAAATAAATTAAAAATAAAAATAAATAAATTAATAAATTAAAAAGTAATTAAATTAAATTATTCATCAGAAATCCAGTCTGCTCGCTGCTGTTGCAGACCGGTTCCAGGCTGCTGCAGAGTCTTTTGCTCTCTTCCCCAACACCCCTCTCCTGGATTGGCTGGGTCCCTTCATAGGGCCTTGGTGCCCTGCCCCTGCCCCCTCCTCATGACACAAAAGAGCATGCTTTGTCTGGGCAGCCCTGCCAGATACCTGGAGCATGCTCCGTGTCTTTGGGGCCATGCCGCTGGGATGCTCCTCCCCTCCCTTGGGCTGCACTATGTCTCCTCTGGGCCTACCTCCCCTCCGTGCATGTGCAGATGTGCAGGGAGGTGCTTTTGGCCCAGCCCAGCCTGTCCCTGCCCCCTTGTATGCTGCCACAGTGGCCAGTCTGAAGCCCCAGGATCAGGCACACACACAAAAGCGCAGTTTGCTGCTGGTGCTATTGGCGGTGAAAGTATGCACACGCACATCTTTGCTCTGGAGCTGCTGGACTACATTTCCAGCATGCTCCAGAGAGCAAAATTGGCATCAACTGTATGCGCACACACAATAGTACATAGCAAAGCCTTGTTCCAGATTGGTCTGTCCCCTGAGTATTGCCGCCTTATCAATGCTGTGCAGCTACGTTCTGATATGAAAAAGAGACTATTTGATATAGCCGCCCAAACAGATCTTGCCACTACTAAAATTGCCCCCATGGCATTCTAAACTTAAATTCACTTTTTCAATGGAATCTTATCTTACTCTTTTGGAGAATTTTCAGCAGCGTCAAATAATGACACTAATTCGTTTTCAGCTTTTTGATTCTGCGATAACGAGGGGAAAAGTCGAAAAGGTGGCATATTCTGATTATGTGTGTGCCACTGTCGAGAGGTAGAAACGCTAGAACATGTATTATTGCATTGTCCTTTGGAGAAGCCTTTAAGATCCTACTGGTTACTTCCTTTATTCCCGAAAGGGTAGTGGTTACCTTAGCCTATAATATCATTGTTGGTGACCAAAGATAAAGATACTTTGGCTTTAGTTTTGTTTATTATTATCGCTGCTTTACGACTGAGAAATGTTTTGTTGTAGCTGGCTATATACAATAAGGAAATTCCTAATTTGATCCTTTTGGTCATGTTTATTTTAACTGTTTAGTTTTAATGTTGCAAAATGTATTTTTGGTTGGCTGGTTTGAAGGCCCAAGCCGTAATAAACTATATTTGATTTTGACATAGCAGCAAGCTGCGCTATTGCCCGTGCACCGGTTCTCAGGCTTCATACTGGCTGCTGCCTCCATAGTGTCAAGGGCTCCCCTGTCCATCGGGGGCTCGTAGGGGCCTGGCCAGTGCGTTCCGTCCCATTCTCGCCTCCCTCCCCGCCCCGTGGGTGTGTGTGGCGCGTAGGGATCCGGCGAGACCACCAGAAGGCTCCTCAAGCCCCCGCTGGCTTTTCCAACTGTGGCACCGCCCCGTGTTCCCATTGCCACGGCAGCAGACGCGGGCAGCACGGCTCAGGAGCAGGGAGAGATTGGGTGCGGCGCGAGGAGACGCCGTGTGCGTCTCAGTACTTAAGGTCAGGCTTGACCAACGCACCTTGTAATCCGAGCTTACAGGCCCTGGGTTGGAGTGTGACTAGTTGTGTGGATGTTGTATTGTGTTACTGTAAGTAAGTACTACTGGGTGTTTGTGAGGATAGTGTGAGTGATAGTGTGTGGGACTGGTGTGAGTGAGGCTTTGGAACTGGGTTGGGGTTTGTGTACTGTTTGTCTCCCCCTACCTGGGTCCCCATTCTTGTGCATGTCCTGTTCCTTCCTAGCCCGATTCTGGGTTGTTCATGGCCCCCTTTCTATGTGTGTGGGTGCTAGGGTTCTGTGGGTGGACGTGTGCGAGGTGTGTGCAAGTGAGAGGCGCTGCGCCTGTTACCTCTCCCTATGATGATCTTTGGCTGGGTTTACACCCACGAGCCACTACAAGAACCTGAGTGACTTAAACAGGTGCTCTCCATGCCTAGTGAATCCAGAGTGGGTGAGCGTCCTTCCCCCTGCCCCATCCTCCCTCACACATGGAGAATGTAGTGGTGGCTGCCCACAGCCAGCAGAAGCCTGTAGGTGTGTAGGGGAGCGGAGCTGCCAGCAGAGTGGCCGCCCCGGACTGACGGACCACCTCTGCTGGCAGCAAACATGTACAATTATCCACTCTCTGCTTATTTATCACACCCTTTATTTTCTAGCAGCAGCCCAGACGTTTTCATTCTAAAAGAAGAAAAGTTCCTACCACTAAAATGAAGATATTGACGGAGTCCTGTCACTGCTACAATGAGACTCCTGCCATTCAGTTTCATTTCCCCTTAGGAAATGGGTAAGAATCTTTCGAAGAATGGTCCCACTCTTTTCATTGCAAAAAAGGAACAAGATGTTCAAACAGATGGAGATGTCATTTTCCATTTATTTCACTGGCACAGCCTGATAATTTTTCACTTTGATTTCTCCAAGTAGCACCTTTTGCCTAGTAAAAATGGAAGGCCTGTTGACACATAGAGAGAAGACCGTACAGGGTGTGGACATGCCCGCCAACTTCCTGATTGTAATTTTCCAGCTAGAACTTTAGACCTGTCTTGCAAAACCTACTGTCTGGAATAGGGGTGACCCAGAGGTAGATCCCATTCTACTGGTAGACTGCAAGCGAGTCTCCAGTAGATCACAGTGTAAGGAGGGGGACTAGCCCCTCAGAGATTGCTTCTGGTGAGGAGAAAAAGACCAGTGCCCCAGGAAGTATCTCCAGGGAGGAGATGGGCTAGGAGAGCTCCTCCAGTGTGGCAGGTAAGGGTATCTCTGAAGGGGAGTGATCCTCACCACTGCTGAGATGAGTTGTTGAGGTGCCTAGAGCTGGGAGCCAGCTGAAGGTTGTCAACCTGGAGCACCGGAGCCAACAGGAAGGGTCCTGGTAGATCCCCTGAAGTTGATGCCTGGATCAACTGGAGAGTATGCACCATGCATCTGGCCACTCCTGGTCTAGAACAAAGAAGACTAGATAATGGACCCGACCTATTGTTTAAATTCTTGCCTAAGCACAATTCCTGTTGAGAAGGCTGGCCTTAGGATGTACAGGGTGGGGGCCCTAGGCAGCAGTAATAAAGCGCCATTTCCCCCCGGCTTCTTGCTCTCCCTCTCCCCTTTCTTCCTCTCCTGGCCTCTGTCTCCCATGTCTCTTTTCCTCAGCCCCCCTCCCTCATCAGCCCTGTCCTCCAATCTGTTGTGCTGATTCTATGTGCTTGGGGGGGCTGTGCACTCTCACCAGCTGCTTGCAAAGAGGGGATGCAACACTCTCAGGAGCATGGAGCCCTCCTACAACATGAAATACCAGGCAACTGCCTCAGTTGCCTTAAGGACAGTCCTGCCTGCTAACCTCCATGGAAGGTTAGGGTGAGGAGAACACCTTGTTTCCTTGTTGTGCAAGGAAAGCAGGATTATGGTCCTCTCACCATGTTTTTATTATAGAGCCATGGGAGCTTAATTTCCTGGTATCCAATGGAGAGCGTGAGGCTCTTAAGATAACATGCCACGTGTGCAGAACGCTGGCACAGGTCCATTGGGCGGGCTGGCCAGTTATGTGAGAAAATGGATGTGGAACAAGATAAAAAGCTAGCCGGGCTCTGGTGAGGTTTAGCAGCATATCATTAAAGATCAAAGTCAGTCAATTCTGGAGCGGGAGGAGTGGTGGCAGGCTGTGCTGGGAAGAGTTCATTTGCATGAGATCCTGACCCAGTAACAAGAGGACCAAAAGTCACTAATTAGGATTGCATATTGGCTCCAGATCTTTAACCCCCTTTGGAGAGTGGGGATGAAGGGTGCTGGGAGGCAGGACGCCTGGGTTAAATGGAGGGGAGTAGGGGCTAGTGGGTTAGGAGCAGGGGGGGCTGGGAGCCAGGACTCCTGGGTTCAATGAGAGGGAAATAGGGACTAGTGGGTTAGAGCATGGGGGCTTGGAGCCAGGACTCTTGGGTTGTAGGAGGGGGAATTTAGTGTATTCCCCTTTCAAAAAACAGGAACATTATAGGATCAAAAAACATTCCATTCTGTGGGTAAATTCCCCAGAGAGTTCTGGAAATGAATTGGATCCATTAGTCTCTGGGAGTGAACCAACCTAACTGGTCCCATACTCTGATGAGGGCATAGGAGGGCAGGGATATGGGGGAATATGGGGGATGTCTTAGCGATGGGTGATGTGTATCCATGGACAAGGCTGGGGGGCAGTCAGAGGTGGGAAGCAGTGTTTGTATGGGTAGGGGGGTACTCAAGTGGTGGTGGGGTATATATGGGAGGGTGGGAAAGGCCAAGAAATGGGTGATGTGTATTCAGGGACAAGGTTTTGGGGACAGCCAGTGGTGGTGACTATGGGTATGTATTTTTTCATATGTTCTTGCATTTGGAATGGGGACAATGGGATATCTAAGTACTCGTGTGTGTGTGTATGGGAGGAACAGGGTATGGGATGGGTAGCTTGATCCCCTTATGAAGGCTGTACCTGTGGGGAAAGCAGATGTTAACGAGTCCTCAGTCAGGAGCCCACAAACAGTCAAATCCCTTTCCAATACAGTATAGCACTCCAATGCATTATATACTAGGGCAAGCATTTGCTTGCTCTTAATCACCTGTGTGATTGAGCACTTGAGCTGCTGGCTGAGAGGGGAGCTATAAATGAAGGAGAAAATTTGGCTGCATTGGAAATGGGGATCAAGTCCATAAAATTGAGGCATGGAGGAGCTTGCTGTCCCAGCTTCAGTGTTACCCCGATCCTTTAGAGAAAGAGGACTCAGGCTGAAAGACTAAGGCAAAGTGTGGGTGCATGGAGCCTAATTTGGTAGCAAGCACAATATGTGAGACTACAATGTCTTTACTGCTTACATGGCTCGCAAGTTAAGGCAGGAGCTTAACTTACAATTTCCATTCTTTTGGGAGCACAACTGAATTTGTAAGAGCCTTAACTCCTCTCTTAAACAGAAGATTTTCTTATCCCAGAATTTCACCTCAGAGCATTTTTCCTACTCCTATTTATGCTGGGGCCTGACTTTCAGGCCCATATCCAAAGGCTATCTATGGGCATGTGTGGCAGCCTGGGTGTCAGCACGGCATCTACAAGGGCTGTCCGGGATTGAGACCAGGAGGAACATTTGGACCATTTGTTTCCTGGCAGGAGTTCTCTATGAGACGCACTGAAGAGCTGATGATCCAGGCATTTACCGTCCCTTTCGGAGACACTCTTTGCTCTCTGATCAAGGGGTCGGAATAAAGTTGTGCTTTGGAAAGATTCAAGGGTAAATTCCTGGCTTTTACAGTTGGAGGAGGAAGCTTTGGCAACAACGAAGAGAGGGAAGCCCCCAATACGATTTTGAAATTCCAAGCTAATTTTTACATATATTTTACTATTCATATTATTATTCATATTCATTGATTATATTTTATATGATTATTTGGATTTATATCCTGATCTTTACCAGAGGCTGTGGGCAGTATAAACATTCAAACCACTACTAATGAATCACATACAAGTCCAATTAAAGCCACTCCCGCCCCCCCCCTTACATTTCGTGCTTTCAGTATTCAGAGTGCTTTACGATCTTTATCTAGTCCACCCTCATAACAGCCCTGGGAGGTAGGTCATTATTATTCCCACTTGACATTTTTGAGAAAAGCCCAAACTCACCTTCAGGCTTGTGAATACGTGGATACCACAACAAACGAGGCGTCAAACTGGGTAATTTGAAGTCTGGCTACTCCAATGTACATCCGCGGATAGGTGCATATAAAAGACAGAATATGGGCCACAGTCCACAAGCCATTTACTCTTGAGTAGCTTCATTGGGTCTTCAATGCGGCTACTCTGAAGTAACTGGTTTGTGGCTTGAAGCCATGTTCTCTTAAGAAGGTTTTTCTCTCTTATATAATTGATGGATATTTACATCCTTAATTCCAGATTAAATACTTTTCATATGATATGCCACTACCACTTTCTGCACAGGATGCCCCTTTCCCCTCTCCTACTTAGCGTGCTGCTTGGAAACCAAACCTGAAAACATACTGCTGCAGAGAAACTGAAAAGTCAAGCCTTCCAGCAGGTGGCAGCAGAGATACTGTTTAATAGGGATGTGCAAACACAGTTTGGAGTTCGGCCCATACTCGGCCTGTTCGGACGACCGAACTGAACTTCTGAACCGAGCGCTCAAACTTCCGAACAATTCGGAAAAGTTCGGATGAGTTCGGGGGCGGGAAAAACGTGACTTTGGGTGGGAAAAACGTGACTAGAAGGGGGAGGCAGCTGAGGAGCAGACTTCCTGGCACCAAAGGTGGACACCAGGGGTGGTTTCAGGGCCAAAAATACCGATACCGAAAAAAATTCGGTTTCAGTTTCTGTACCAATAGCCCGTTGTTGAAGTGCTCAGCCGAACCGAACGCCGCTGAACCGAACAGCTGAACCCGAACTCGGGTTTCGAACTGAACGACCAAACATCCGAACGGCATTCTGCTCGCCTATCCCTACTGTTTAACTTCAGCCTGGTTTTCATTCTGATAAAATACAGACTAGACCAAAGGGGGAAGGGGGGGGAGAGGACTTTTTACGCCCAGCGGCCACTTTGAAAAGTAGTCCAAGGGCAACATAGAAGTTGGGGGTGGACAAGACCCCCCTTAGGCATGTGCAGTCTGCATGGGGGTAGCTCGGATTCTCTCCCTGTGCCCCGAACCAGCCGCAGTGGGGCAGCCATGGGAAGGTTACTCAGCCTGCCCTTTTTGCGGGCCGCAGCTCAAGCTATATACAAAGCTGCAGGCGCAGTTGCGTGACACCACCCCAGCAGCACCACGTGGTGGTGTAGCTGGCTTGGCAGGGCTGCCGCCAGAGCAGGAGGAGGCGCATGCACTGCGGCAGGCTGAGGGTGTGGCAGTACGAGGGGAGAGTGGCAACGAAGAGACAGTGACAATCAAGGGCCACAGCAGCAGTGCAGAACCACCGCCACCAGGAAGCCTGAGAGGCAGGCCGGCCAGCCGGCCGACCGGGAGCAGAGCAACGGACCCTGACTCCCCTTCTAGCACAAATGCAGGCAGCACAGCCGCCCGGGGCTGGTTGCCCAGAATAGTGGGTTGTGGTGGCGAGAGAGTGCCGCGTGTTGCAAAGAATGCTCCGAGGGATGGGGACTTTCTGGCCCTGTGGAACTCAACAGCCGTGCCCGCCGCAAATCAGGCCCTCCCAGCTCGAGAGGCAACAACCAATGAGAAGCTAGCCCAGGTGGGGGTGGAGGAATAGTGGGACCCACCCACCAAGTGCCTGCCTCGGAGGGTTGGCTCCCCATGCGGGAGCAGAGAGTTTGGGATGGGGGGGGTGGAGGGGAACGGAGAGCTGAGGAAGCCAGGGCCGGTGCAAGGATTTTTGCCGCCCTAGGCAAATCATTACGTGTGCGCCTCTTCCACAACCAGTGCACACATTGCAAACCTCACATGCAACTCATGCACATGTTACTCACACAACCCCCGCGTGCACACCCCTAGTGCACAACACACACATGCACAGCCTGCTTCTTGGGCAGTGAGGGGCTGGTAGCCCTGCTCCCCCCTGCCTCCCAGCACCTGACCCAGCCGCAGAGCTTACCAGCGGTGACGGTGGCAGCTGGATCGAGGATGGGGGAGGTACTACCTTCAACTTGCAGGAAAAGTAGCAGGAACAGCTGGACCAGGGGCAGGAGAGACGGCAGCGGAAGCTGGATCGGGGTGGAGATACCTAGGGGGCACCTCTTCCACCCCCACCCACCCCCGATCCAGTGCAGAGCTTATCGGCAAGGCCGTCTAGGGTCGCAAGTTGAAAGGGGTGCCTTTCCCGTCCCATCCAGCCCAGAGCTCATCACTGGGGGTGGCAGTGGTGGGGTAGCTTGATCGGGAGCAGGAGAGCCGCCCCCTTCAAGCTGGCACCCTAGGATGTCACCTGAGCTGCCTAATGGTAGCACCGGTCCTGGGGGAAGCTGACAGCTCGGGGAGCTGAGAGCTTGGGAAGGGGTGGGGCAGGAGCTGAGAGGTTGTGGAGCTGAGCCCTTGGGAAGGGAAGTGAGAGGTGTTGGTTAGAGGGAGGGAAGGAGTCGGTGCTACACAGCCTGGGGGCTCAGTGCTCAGAAGAGAGAGAGAGAGAGAGTGTGTGTGTGTGAGAGAGAGAAGGAGTGGAGTTTGTTTCAAAGGCTTTTGAGGGCAATATGTGTTTGTGCAGGTGTACATGTGTACACTTGTGAGAAGGAGCCAGAGCTCAGTATGTGTGCATGAGAGAGAATCGTGTGCTGTGTGTGTGTGTGTGCAAGAAGTGCTTGCTGTAGTTGTGTGTGAGAGAAAGCGTGGTGGGGCTTGTAAAATACAACAGAGCTGATAAAGCAGCTATGAGGCAAAGGATGCAAAGGATGTCAATTATGCAAATTAACCCCCACACCAAGCCTTCAAACCTGGCCCTACAAGCCCTGGGCCCAGCCTTGGGGGCGGGAGTGCTTAAGACGTGTGTGCAGGATGGGGAAAGGAAGAAGGGGGTCCAGATCATGGATTTGTGCCATTAAACCATCTCCTACCATCGTGTGCCTGCCTGCATCTCTGCTCCCTTCTGCTCAGCTCACTCTTTCAGCGTTTGGGGGTAGGAACTGAATTCAGGGGCCAGTTCCAGAAACTGGAAAGCAGCTAAATAAAAACTAGCCGCAGGCTGCATTTGACCCCTGGGTCTGAGGCTCCCCGCCCCTGGACTAGAGAGAAGTTGCACCTGAGACTGACTGGTTTGATCCAGCCCTTTTAGTGCGGAGACATCAAGCAGGCTTTGTTTGAAACAAGGTTCTTTCAGCTTGTTGACAGCACTCTATTCCAGCGGGCCCTTAAAGTGACAGTGTTTCTTTTCTTTTGTAGGCTTGTGAAGGGGAGCAATTAGTGGAAGTTCACAGCACCACTAGAGATCATGCTGGGATGGATGCTACGAAGTGTAGATGAAGACTATTGCATGAACAAACACAAGGTAAAAAGGGTTAACAAGGAGTGTAAGAAAACCTGACCCAACATTGAGATTGCTGTTATGCAAGAGCACTATCCAGCTGAGGAATGGTCCAGAGGTTTCGTTGCTAGCCTGGGCCACTGTGGATCTGATTCAGGGCCAGCCTTATAGTATGCGGGGCTCAGGGCGGGGAAGAAAGGCAAAGCCCTATTCTTCTGCTGGCAGCCAGCGGGCCTAGGGGCACTCCCCGACTCAGGGGGCACTCCCCGGCTCGGTCTGGGGGTGGCACGCTACCTGGGCCTGGGCTCAGGGACAGGTGGAGGGACACTCCCCTCCGCCCATCCCCAAGCCCAGCCATCGGATCACTTACCTGATCCACCGCCACTACTGCCAGCCTGGGCCCCATGCCGGGCTCGGAGCCTCAGGTGGGGCGGGCACCGCGGCAGCAGATTAAATCTGCCATCACGCTGCCCGCCAGTGCCACCGGAAATTCCACTGGCTGGCCCCCTTCACTGCCTGGCTGTCTCTTGGCCAGGGGGAATGAGGGCGAGGCAGAGGCCTCACCTCTCCCACATTTCCCCTGGCTGAGAGACTGACAGGCGGGGGCGGGGGGGGGACACCCACGTAGTGTGGGAGAGGTGGAGCCTCTGCTTCACCCTCATTTCCGCTGCCCCCTCTGTTGCCTGGCTGTCTCGGCCAGGGGGAATAAGAGAGGCAGAGGCCCCACCTCTCCCACATTTCCCCTGGCCCCGTAGAGACTGACAGGCAACCGGG
>QEPC01006282.1:7421946-7447599 GCA_003113815.1 Sphenodon punctatus
GGGCGTTTATAGACGAGACAAAAAAGGCGGCTGATCCTTTGATCAGCCGCCTTTCTTGCCGCTCGTCTATATGCCTGGGCTGCTTTTTAATCCGCGTCGGAGGGGGCAGGCGATCCTGCCCCCTCCGACGCGGATTCCCGGAGTGCCGGCTTTACGCCGCACTTCCTGGTCCCGTGCGAGAGTGCGCATGCGCAGAAGGGCGCGCATGCGCACTCGCACTCTGCGCCGTGTCTGAACATCAGACACGGCACGCAGAGACGCCGCGTCGGGGAAACCCAGCGTTTAGCGATCCCGCTTGTAAGCGGGATCGTCTATAAATGCCCTAAGTCAAGAACGTGTACCTGAGTTCTCGCATCCTCGTGAATGTCACGTTCCTTGTCTCTCCCTCTGTTCCCCCTTCAGTCTCCCCTCCCCCTGTCTTTAGATTGTAAGCTCTCGGGCAGGGACCATGTCTATCTTGTTCTTTGTAAGCGCCAGGTACATCGCTGGCACTCTATAAATGCTAATGCTAATAAATAAAATAATAATAATAATAATAATAATAATGAGGGCAAATCTTGGTTAAACACACTGGCTGTTCTGAACAAAAAACATTTTTTCCAGCTGCTGATCACTTCTGCCCTAGGGAGTGAACCCAGGCACACAGCCCTACACATACATACAGGGGAACAGGTGGCAAAACCCATCAGCCTTCTTCATGCTCTGTGCCAGTTCGTACAGTACGCTGACAGATCCTGCCAACAGTGCTGGATGCCTCAGATTACAGCTGCTCGCTGGTCTTAAAGAGGCATTTAGGCTGCTTTCTCATGTTACCGGGGGGAGGGGGGGACTTCAGTGAGGACAGTCACAGCTCTGTTCTCATGGGAATGTGCACGTAGGAATGTGCTACTCCACTTTTCTTCTGCTGGAATCCCTGTGATTCTAAGAGCTACATCAGGGGACCCAGTCATGCATGAATATTCTCGAAGGAGAAAAGCGCACAAACGCATTCCTATGTGCGCTAACTCCTGTGAGAATAGAGCCACCATTGCCCTAACGGAAGCCCTCCCCCCGCCCCTCCACCAGGTAATGTGAGAAAGCAGCCAATGTTTCAGTTGCCTGGATATTTGGGAGACTTGGATGGGGTCTTCTTGGGTATTTTGGCAATACCTGCGAGTAGAGAGGGATGTCTGGGGATCTGAACTCAGCATGAAAGCCTAGGAATGTTGGAGTTTTATTCCAGGCTCTGAAATTGAATTGGAGGGTGAAAACAGACATGCATGTAACTGCACTTTGGGTACTTTCAGACATGACGCTAACCACCCTTTAACCACCCTTGGTGGTTAGTTATGCATATTGCAGGGCTGTATTGGTGCCCTATGCAGCCCTGTAACATGCATAAATAACCACCAAGGGTGGTTAACAGGTGGTTAGCGTCATGTCTGAAAGTACCCTTTAACACTGCTTTGACATTTCTTATGCATGTTACAGGGCTGCATTGGCACCCTATGCAGCCCTGCAACATCCATAAGAAAGGTTAAAGCGGTGTTAAAGCGGAGTTAAGATGCGTGTTTGTTTTCAGCCCTATGTCAGATTCAAATTCATTTTATTAACATAGCCGAAGCCATTGTGGAAAGGGAAAATTAAATTTCCAACCAAGGCAAACATATACCATTTGGATAATACATAATATAAGCAATAAAAACAATAAAACAATAGGGCAGTATTAGCCTCAAATCACCTGGGATTCTTAACAGCCGTTTAGTCACATCTGAAAGTTTATTTATTTATTTATTTATTTTCTAGATTTCTATACCGCCCCATCCTGCCATGCAGCTCGGGGCGGTTAACAACAATAAAACAGTATAAAAACATTTAAAACAAATATAAAATATGTCAATAAAACAGGGCATAGAACAATCATAAATAAATATATAAGGTGGGGGATTAAAAATCACCCCCCCCCCCCTCCCAAAGGCCTGGGCAAACAGCCAGGTCTTACAGTTACGCCGAAATATCAAAAGGCTTGGGGCCAGGCGAGCTTCCTCCGGAAGGGAGTTCCACAGCCGCGGCCCTACCACCGAGAATGCCCGCTTCATCGTGGCCCCCCGCTTAACACGGGGGACCTCCAAGCGGGCACCCCCGGCAGACCGCAGGAGTCGTTCCGGGGCGCGAAGGGCGAGGCGGTCCCTAAGGTAAGAGGGGCCAAGGCCGTATAGGGCTTTATAGATCATTACTAGGACCTTGAACTTGGCCCGGCACACTATCGGCAGCCAGTGCAGCGCTCGGAGCACCGGTGTAATGTGCTCCCGGCGACCCGTCCCCGTAAGAAGACGGGCCGCCGCATTCTGCACCAGCTGCAGCCTCCGGGCCAAGAACAAGGGAAGCCCCACGTAGAGCGCGTTACAGTAGTCGAGCCGCGAGGTGACGAAGGCATGGATGAGGGAGGCCAGGTCCGGGCCAGAGACATACGGACGCAGCCTACGTACCAGATAAAGCTGGCGGAAGGCAGCCTTAGCGACTGCCTCCACCTGCCGCTCCAGCCGCAGGTCTGCGTCCAATATGACCCCCAGACTCCGGACCTGCTGAGCTACAGGGGGGCAAACCCCCCCAATCAGGGGGGCCACCACCCCCTTCGCCCTCCCCACCACCATCACCTCCGTCTTATCTGGGTTGAGCTTCAGTCTGCTCCGCCGCATCCAATCCGCCACGGCCTCCAAACATTGGGATAGCACCGAGACAGCAGGGTCTGGGTCGGTAGAAAACGAGAGGTACAGCTGAGTATCATCAGCATACTGGTGACATCGCACCCCGAACCCTCTCACGACCTCCCCCAAGGGCTGCATATAGATGTTAAATAATAATGGAGACAAGATCGATCCCTGCGGAACGCCACACGGTAAGGCGCGGGGGCTCGATGTTTCCTCCCCCAACACCACCCGCTGGCTCCTCCCCGAGAGGAATGAACGGAACCATTCAAGAACAGTCCCGTCCAGACCCCCCCGGTCACGCAGTCGTCTCAACAGCAGCCCATGGTCCACGGTGTCAAAAGCGGCCGAGAGATCGAGCAGGATGAGAAATGTCGAACATCCCGCATCCATCTCCCGGCGGAGGTCGTCCACCAAGGCCACCAACGCCGTCTCGGTGCCATAGCCGGGGCGGAACCCAGATTGAAACGGGTCAAGGAGCCCGATATTATCTAGATGACCCTGGAGCTGGAGCGCCACTGCCCGCTCAATAACCTTCCCTAAAAAGGGAAGGTTAGAGACAGGTCGGTAGCTGGCGAGCGCGTCTACGTCCAACGATGGTTTTTTCAGCAGGGGGCGCACCACAGCCTCTTTTAAGCAAGGCGACAACCTCCCCTGCCGAAGGGACGCATTCACCACCCTCGCCAGCACCGTCCCCAACGTCTCCCCGGAAGCTTTTATTAACCAGGACGGGCATGGATCTAGTTGACAACACGTGGCCCTCACAGACCCCAGGACATCCACCACATCGGCTGGCGTCACTTCCTGAAACTCACCCCATAAAGATGGACCAGACGGACCCTCCGCCCCCCCGCGCTCTTCCCCTACTGCTATCAACCCAGCGTCGAAATCGGCCTGAATCCGAGCGATCTTGTCTGCGAAGTAGATGACAAACTCCTCACAGCGGGCCCGGGACAAGTCCCCATCCAGGCGGAGGGAGGCCGGACTGACCAGCCCCCGCACCACCCGAAACAGCTCCGCTGGACGTGACTTCGCAGACGCTATGAGGACGGCGAGGAATTCCTTCCTCGCCGTCCTCACAGCCTCCACATAGGACCGCAAATGGGCCCTATGGAGAAGACTCCATAGGGAGTAAGAAACTTCTCTCTGTCCTGAAAGGCTGCAAGCAAGAATGACATAACAGCCTGTGTTGTTGCTGGCATTTTGTCTAACAATAGAATTTCCAGGGTGGTTCTGCCCGAAAGACAATCCAGAATCTTGGCCAACCAGTTGACCCTTAATTTATCATAGAGATGACAGTGGCACAAAATGTGTCCAACTGATTCCGTCTCTAAGTTGTCAAATGGGCAGATTCTCTGATGATATGGCAACCACCTATATCTCCCCTCCAACACCTGAGAGGGCAGTACATTAAGCCTGGCAAACATAAACATATATATTGTCCTATATGGGCACATGGATAGTAAGTAGTTAGCCGGTGCAGCAATTCCTGGGGTCAGGTCAATATAGTGTGCCAGAGACCCACAAGAGGAGATAGTAGCAAGGTCCTCCTGTCTGCTGAGATCCGTTAATCTAACAGATATCTTGGCTTTCACAGCTCCCAATCCTTTTGACAGCAGTCCTGGAATTGAAAGACCCAAGGAGCAGATCTTAGATGCTACTATCTCGCTCCAGGTGCTGACAAAAGGGTCATCTCGCAGAAAAGGAAATAGGTCAGAGCCGGGATTTTGGAAAAGGTTAATATGGAGCCACAGACCAATGGCCTGTTTCCAAGGACGGGGGGAGGATTGCCTTGACCTATTTATGGGCTGACCTACTTACTGTTTGGGCTGTGTTCTGTGTCAGTATTATGTAATACGATAGTTTGGGGTGGGACTGTTTTTGTAATTTTGCTATAGATTAGTAGGGCTTCCCCGTTCTGGTGAGAGCAGAAGGGGTGATAGGGAGGGAGTGGTGGGGGAGGATTGGGGCTGACCTATTTATTTAATTGACCTACTTATTGTTAGCTGGGATTGTATTATTGTGAACTACTGTGATTTATTATATTATGTTATGGAAAAGTTGAGAATTGTTGTGAGGGGTTGGTTGCTCCCTCCCTTCCTGGTGAGAGTGGAAGGGGTGGGGGGGGGAGGGAGAGGTTTGGGGGGGGTAGAGGAGTGTTGGTAGATGACCTCGATTGTGAGGTCCTGTGATACCTTTTGTGGTTATATGAAATTGCTTATGGAATGTATATTGTGGTTATGCTATGTTGTATTTATATTATTGTGATTTTCATTTTGTATTTATATTATTGTGATTTTCATTTTGTTGTAAGCCGCCTCGAGTCACTTTTGCGAGGGAGTGCGGGGTATAAATTAAAAATGAAATGAAATGAAATAAAACATGCTGTTTTAACAGCTCGGCAGGCACGAAGTCCACTCCAGGGGCCTTATTTGATTTAAGTTGTAAAAATTAGTGAAATAATTTCCTGGGCAGTCACTGCCGGCAAGGCAGGGAGATCGTTATCCAGTAGGGAGTAAGCTACCTGTCCAGGTTGATAAGGGAAAATAACGCGAAAATGAGACTCCCAGGCATCTTTGGAAACCGACGGGACAACTGCACTCCTGCCCCTACCAAGGTAACCATTTAAAATTCCCCAGAAGGTCTTAGAGTTGCCTGCCTGGGCTGCTGTCACCAAAAGGCCCCACTGCCCTGCCAGATTATCCTTTTTCTTCTTCCGTACTTTGTTGTTTGAGAACAGAATATTCTTTGTGTATGCCAGGAGCTACGCTAGATCTAAAGTGAAAATGAAATTCTCGCATATCGCGTTTTAAGGCTCCGTACTCAGCGTCAAACCAAGGTTGACACCTCGGGTTAGGCAAACCCCCAACACGTGGGACAGGGCTACGCTTAGTGAGGAATGGTTGCAGATGCTTTATAAGTAAATTATAATCCACTATTGCAGCATTATCAGAGGAGGAATTCATTCTAGAGGCTTTAAACCCATTGCATTAATGACCTCTTAATACCCCCAAAAGCATCTCAGAAAGCCCCTGTGACCAGGGTATTCTGGTAAGGGGTTCCAGCAAGGCAGGCGCTACGCCAGGAAAGGTGTCCAAGAGATCACATTCATAATTCTTGGTAACATTAAGATCGACAGTTAAAGGAAGATGGTCACCATAAACCATCGAGTCCACTTGAAACTTCCTTAAGTGAGGGATCAGACAGGCAGTTACTATGACAAAATCAACCACACTAGAGCCCTGGTGAGCAATAAATGTGAACTCCCCTTCAGAGTCATCTATGGTGGAGCCATTAAGGACAACCAGATCTACTCTCACCAGAAAGTTGGCCATTGCAATACCAGAAGAGTTCACTTTTGGGTCCTTAGAGTGTCTGCATAGGAGGCCAGGTACATTACTACTAACCTCCACATTGCTTGCTAGCCCTAAGACTTCATTATTAGGGCCAAGATGGGCATTTAGGTCTCCAGGCAAAATAAGTTTTGCCAATGGAAAGGTAGATGTTGGCGGGGCCAACAGGGCAGGTTGAAACTACGAGAATTAATAGGGGGGGATGTACACAGAGATACAAATTAACTGTAAAATCCCACTTTAAGCACAGCCCCTACTGCTATAGGGGGAAGGTTAATGTAGTGAATAAACTCGATGGCCAGCTCTTCTGAAAAAAAGGAAACCACCCCGCCACTGGGCCGTCCCTTAGAGCAGAATGAAACTGCAAGTATAGCAATAGACTTAAATCCCGGGAGTTCCAAGGGTTCCTTGCGCCATGTTACTTGAAGTAAGAGAACGTGAAATCTTCTCAAGTAAGCAAGAAAAGAGGCATCTTTGGGTGATTTCAGACGTTACGGGGCCCTTTGGCCCCATACCGAAACCACGGGCTTCGTTCCCCGCCGGGGTCACCCCATAACGCCACAACAGACGTGCCGGGGGGATCCCGGCGGGGAAACTGGGAGGGGCCGGGGCCGCGTGGCGCAACGTGCGGCCGCATGGCCCCGCCCCCTCCACGCACCCCGCCGCCCGCCCTCCGAGGAGACGGGCGGGCGGCGGGGCCATTGCGGCCGCCGCGTCGAGCCGGAAGTGCCGTGGCCCGAGATCCCGCTGGGGATCCCGGGCCGTGGCGCGCGGCCAGACGTGACTTTTCGTTGGTCCCGGCCCGGGGTCCATTTGACCACGCTTCCCGGGACCTTCCCCCAGCTAGCCTGGGAAGCGTGGTTCAAACAGACCCCATGTGGGGATTCACTGTGGCGAACATCTGGCGCCCCGCAAACAGACGTTCAAGACACAGTGACCACAGGTGGGTATTCACCGTGGTTCACCGTGATCTCGTAACATCTGAAGACACCCACTGTTGCAGGATCTCCATCCTGCAATGTTCCAAGAGCAGATAGACACGATACCTGTTAAGCACCTTGCTAAGCCTCAATTGTGGCAGGGATCCTTGGCTTTAATTGTTCCTTTAGAATTGGGATTAATGCCCTGAATAAGGCTGCGAATAGTGTCCCGTAGCTCTGGTGGGGCTACCGGCATGACTGTGGCCTCGGGGGTTGTATTGGCCCCCTTGCTTTGGGCAGGGCTATTAAAGGCAGATATCAGGGGGACCAAAGGGCCCCCAGCCTCGTTTAAGGTCATAATGGCAGGGATAGATTGGACAGGCACAGGTTCATCTAAAGCGAGCTGTGGCTCTGACTCTATTGCCTCTGGATTTTGACATGGCATGGGGTCCCCAACCCGAACCATGGTCATAGCATTAATATCCAAAAGGAGAGCGGAATCTAGTGCGATATCTAAGAGTTGCTGATTAATTGGTCGGTCATGTCCCTCATTACTTCCTGGAAACACTGGCAAGGGGTTAGTGGGGCCTATAGGAAAGGATTGGGATTGAAACGCAGGATGCAGCTCTGACCCGGCCCTATCAAGTTTAACCCTTGCATGACCTTGCCTGGGGGAGCCTGAGAGTAAAGGTGTAAAATCTGGGGAGGAAAAAACTTCACTAAAAGATATCCCCCAGGAGCTCAGAAAATCGGAGGCCAGGAAAAATTTCCCAACTAAGCCTGGGTTCTTAAAATTTACTATCAGCCTTATTTGCCTACCACGGGGAGGGAGTTTCTGAAAGGAGGATATCTGCCACAGGGGCATTTTTAAATTGATCAAGTCATTTAGATGGGTCTGAATTGATTCTTTAGGGGACCAGTGAGGCAGATGTCCATTTGGAAGAGGCAAAACCCTAAAGGCAATGGCCTTATTATTAATCTCAAATTTTGAGATGTTAGGGTTGTCAGGTGGATTGTCCACTGGGCCCCTTATTACTTGGGTTCTACCAGAAGATTTACTTTGAGTGAAGGGGCAGGACATGCGGGGACTAACCAGGACCTTACTATGGGTGAAAGGGGGGCCAGCCTTATTGACTGAGCGAGACATGCCATTAGCTGATTGGGTACTGCCCTGACAGGGAGTGTCAGGCCTTCTACCTTTGGTCCTGTTCTCGATATTTACTGTATAATCAGTAAGCATTTTAATCTGCGCCTTCTGTTGTTCCAGAATGGTTGTGATGTCCGAGAGCTGTGAGATCAGTTTCTTTATCAGATTAGCTATCACGAAACACTGATTAGCCAAAATATCATAAGGGCTAATATCAGGGAGAATTGATTTAGCTGAGAGACCACTAAGGGCAGCTTCATCAAGAGGGTTAGGGGATCTGAATTTGGCACCAGTAATGATATCATAGTCGGGTCCCTTTTTACTACCCCCTAACCGCTCATGAGTGTCCTTCTGGGACAATTCTATATTTGCCAAAAAGGCATCTAATTTTAGCTGTTTTGGGGCAACTGTCTGGTCTGATTGGTCAGTAGGGCCTTGCCTACCTCTTTTATGGGACATCATGAAAAAATATAGGGTAAGAGTCACTGCAGTCCCTGTAACACACTATGCCTAGAAAAAATAAAAATATAAATGTAAGAAACCAATCAATCGGCCAGTCACACCTACCCAGGCATTCACCAGTTGGGTCACGCCCCACTGGTGAACAAGCTTCTCAGGGGAATAATCTCTGCGATACAAGGTTGAGTGACCTGGGGTCAGAGACGAGCTGGCTATACCATGAGTCAGAGGTAGCAAAACAACTAGGTCAGAACACAGAAAATCAAGCAAATCTGTCCCCACCGGCACCCCCGCTGTCGCCTAAGGCCACATGCACAAGGGCACGCCCTTGTGCGCACAGCCCTTAGGCGCGACGCCCTTTGGTGTGTGTCTACGGTGCGCCCGCAGGTGCCGCGTAGGTGTCTATAGTCTCTCAGGCGGAAGTAGCATAGCGGGGATCCCCTAGGCGTCCTCTGACTCAGCTGGGCACCTGGGGCTCGTTACTGGTAAGTCCTGCGCTGAGCAATCCCCGGCTGCACTCACCACCACCTCCTCAGGCTTCCCAGAGACACAAGGTTAAAATCTATAGGCAGTGGCTTCAATGGAACCCCACTGCCTACTGCCATTCTCCCACACATTGCAAGCTCACCCCCACCCACCCCCCATGTTTTCAGCCCCAGTCTCACTCTTTCTCCAGCCCCTCCAGTGGAAAAATGAATGTCAGAGCTGGAAGGGACCTCTAGGGTGATCTTGTCCAACCCCCTGCTGGATACAAGATTGCAAATACAACATCCCTGGCAGAGGGCTGTCCAGACACCTTTTGGAAGCCTCCAGTGACAGAGAGCCTAAATCCTCCATTGGCAACTTATTCCATTGCCGAACAGCTCTTATAGTGAGGAACGTTTTCCTGATATTTAGCCGAAAACTACCTACTTGTAATATGAGCCCCTTATTTCTATTCCTGCCTTTTGCAACAATGTCGAATGGTTCCTTGCTCTCTTTTTTGAGGCAGCCCTTGAGCTATTTGAAGACTGCTGTCTCCTCTTAACTTTATGGTTTTGTACAAATCAAAAAGATTTGTACAAGTTGCACCACTGGGTACTTTTAGACACCACGGAGATCTCCACGGCAGCTCCGTAAGGTTGTCTTCGGTTACCATGCAATGGTAGTATAGTTGCAGTATCTGAATAGATCTGCCCTCCCATGTGGTAACCCTGACATGATCTGCTGTGGACGCACCCTTGCTATTTTCCGTAATTATCCTCTGAAATGAGCAGATGCTTTAGCCCTACAGCAATAAGACTTAATATTTTTTTCTCTCTCTTTCTCACCCCCCTCATACACACACACACACACACATGCTTTCTCTCTCTTTTTTAACAAACCAAATTGCCCAGATCACAGAAGTTTCAGGATGTGGCTAAACTAACTACTGCCTAACACCCAAGAGCACTACTTACAGCTACAGATTTACAAGATTATCAGGCTTAATTAGCATTACTGTAGACCGCCTGTGGTGCCAAATATGGCTTGCTTGTATTAAACTTTTTAATCCAGTATTAAGAAGAATTGCCATTAAGTTACATTATGGAATAATAATTAGTCTAAAATGAAAACCCTGGAAATGAGTTTAAAACGTACAAATCTTTTGTTTATCTGCCAAGTGCTGCCGTTTTTCCTGAACTCCTGTGTACCGGTGCCAACATTTTCTCTAATATATGAGCCAGTGTAACTCATATGGAGTTCCTCCAGGAGTCAGTTTCTTGTCCTATACTCACAGTCCTGAAGTCAGTGAGCATTATTCCTTGGACACGGTCGTTTGCTGTTGCTTTATTTCATACGATAACCTCTGTAGGGTTGCTTTCCCTCCCCCCCCCCCCCCCCCCCCCCCCCCCCAGTTCCTCTTTCTTCTTTAGTTTTCATTGGCATGTATTCTAAGGGGTGTTGAATATTTGCAGCCTCCAGTGATTTGGTCCATCTGTTCATGGTTTGCTTTTCATTTCCCTAGCGAGAGAAAAAAAATGGACGGGAGAATGCAAAGAGAGAGGATTAAACACAAAACATTGCTCTGAAGGCGAATATCCAGTATTCTGACCTTCACAAGAAAGTTTGAGTGATTCCTATCCCACATCAGAGAGTAATGGAAGTAATCGTGCTTCACTCAGGCCAGAGAGCAGAAGTGTTGGACATGGGGAACCTCTTGCCTCAGAGCTCTCTCCTCCTCTGTCATCACTTTCCTGTCACTGATGACAGCTTTATCCTTCCGTAAGGACACCTGACCTTTTTGCTCTTCTTCTCACTTAATGTCTAATCTCCGGTAAATTCCTGCTACTTTCCCTCCAGGGTATCGTCATGTCAGGAGCGTAACTAGGTTGGTCCCTGGTGCAGAAGATGGAATGGGCCCCCTTCCCAGCAGCAGGGGACATGGCTGCTCCAGGGGGCATGACTCCCCACCCCCACAGGCTTGCCCCAGTGCAGCTGCACCTCCTGTCCTTGCACCGTATTGGTTGTTGGGGCCTGCGGGGGTCTGGGACTGTGCTGTTGCTGCTGACCATCATCTGCTGCACCAGGGCTGCCCAGCCCCCCAGCTCCCATAAAAAGGAGCTCCCTGTCCTGCAGGAGGCTGTGGAGCTGCTGTTGGGGCCTCCTGAGACTGGAACTCTGCTGCTGCTGTGACCATCATCTGCACCTGGCTGGGATGCCCATCTCCACATCTCCCATCAAAAGGAGCCTCCTGCCCTGCAGGCGGCTGTCAAAGGCCGGCACCAAAGATGAAAGCCATTTGCAGTGGGGGAGCTTGTTTAGATGGGGTGGGAAGAGGGGCAGCCATTGGGGTTGTGTTAGGCATAGGGAGGTATGGTGGGGGGAGGATACACCATCGGGACTATCGAGAGAGACACCTGGTGTCTGTCCCTGTGTCCCACTGCCCCCTGGTTTCAGGATATTTGGGGGTTAAAGCTGGTAGGGTCCCTGATCTGACACTGATGCTGCTCAATGCGAGGTCATTGGCTAATCAAACATCAGACATCTGTGATCTTATTCAGGATGAGGCCACTGATCTCATTTGCATTACAGAGACCTGGCTGGACAAGTCATCTGGGCCAATTTTGTCCCAGATGGTACTAGTCAGGTACTTGGTGCAGCATCAGCCTAGGGTTGGGGGCAGAGTGCCTGTGATTACTACTACTGCTACTTATCTTGTCTAGAGCCCTACTTACAGTCACAGCTTTTCAAAGACAGGTCCCTGCCCAGTGGGCTTACAATCTAAGACGGAAAAGGATGAAGGGAACACACAGAGAAGACAGACACACACATATTCCCATTTTACAGATGGTGAACAGAGGCTGAGATGTTGTGACCTGGTCAAGGCCACCCAGTGAATTCATTGGCAAGGGTGAGATTCAAACCCTGGATTCCCAGGTCCAAGTCCAGCACCTTACCCGCTACACCACACCAGCTCTCTTACGGTGACCTCTAAAGACACCTTGTCCTTTCAGAGGTATCTGGTGCCTGACTTGTCTAATATGGAGTGCGTCCACCTGATGTTGGATTTGAATGGGGATACATTGGGGATTTTGCCAGTGTACCAAGCACCCTGCTGCATGGCTGATTCCCTGTCTGCTCTAGCCACTCTGATCTTGGAGGTGATGTTGGGATCACCCAGACGTATTATCTTGGGTGATTTCAACATACATTATGAGGTCAGATTTTCAGGAGCAGAGCAGGAATTCATGGACACCATGACAATCATGGGCCTATCCCAAGTAGTATCTGGCCCTACACATGAGGTAGGACACGCATTGAATTTGATGTTTTGCAGTGGCCTGGAAACAGGATTCCGATTATCGGGGGTGTTGTTACACTGTTGTTATGGTCGGATCATTACCTCCTGATGACCCAGATCCCTGTCATCCTATGCCCTCGTCGGGGTGGTGGACCCATTAGGATGGTCCGTCCTCAGATTAATGGATCCGATTGGTTTCTAGAACTCTCTGGGGGATTTACCTATGGCTATTCTATCAATGACCTGGTTGCTTTATGGAATAACACCTCATAGACACGGTTGCACCCAGATGTCCACTCCCACAGCTGCACCAGCACAGATCCCTGTGCGATAGAGATGATCTGAAGTGATTGAGGTGGGAGGGTAGGCGGTTCGAGCACAGGTGGTGCTTGACTGTCCTTGGCCCTCTCCTCTTCTCTATCTACACCCTGTCCCTTGGCAAAATTATTGCCTCCCACGGATTCCAATACCATCTCTATGCTGATGACACCCAACTCTATCTCTCTACCCCCTCTCTCTCCTCCTCTATCCGCTCACGCCTCGTCGACTGCCTCTCTGATATCTCCGCCTGGATGTCCCGACGCCAACTCAAACTGAACATGGCCAAGACTGAACTCCTCATTTTTCCTCCACCCCCCTCCTCTCCCTCTAACCTGACCATCTGCATTGATGGGGTCACCATCTGTCCTGTTCTCCAAGCCCGCAGCTTGGGCTTCATTTTTGACACGCACCTCTCCTTTAAACCTTACATTGACTCTGTGGCCAAATCCTGCCGATTCGCTCTCCTCAACATTGCCCGCATACGCCCCTTTCTATCTATCTCCTCGGCCAAAATCCTTGTTCATGCCATGGTTATCTCTCGCCTCGACTACTGCAACCTCCTCCTTGCTGGCCTCCCTCGCTCCCACCTGTCCCCCCTTGTTGCAATCCAAAACTCTGCCGCCAAGATCATTCACTCTGCCCATCGCTTCGACCATGTACAGCCTCTCCTCCTCTCCCTTCACTGGCTCCCACTTCCTGAACGTATCCTGTTCAAACTCCTGGTTTTCACGTTCAAATCGCTCCATGACCAAGCTCCCCCTTACCTCTCGGACCTAATCGCCCTACGCACTCCTGCACGCGCTCTCCGCTCTTCCTCTGTCCCCTCCCTCACTCTCCCTCGTTTCTCCTGCTCGCCCAACCGCCTTCGTCCCTTCTCCCTCGCTGCCCCACATGCCTGGAACTCCCTCCCTACCCACATCCACCTTGCCTCCTCCCTCTGCTCCTTCAAATCCCTCCTCAAGACCCACCTTTTCCATGCTGCCTTTCCCAATGCCCTCTAGTCTTTCCCCTTGCTCTTACTGTCAGCCCTCCTCTGCTGACTGCTGCTACCAACCTCCTTGTAACCAAGCCAAGTACACGCACCTGAGACTTCGCATCCGCCTGAATGTTTGTTTGTCTTCTCCCATGTCTCTCCCACTGTCCCCTCTCCTTGTCTCCCCCTCCTTGTCTTTTAGATTGTAAGCCACAGGCAGGGACCGTGTCTGATTGTATGTTCTGTACAGCGCCAGGTTGTTACTGGCGCTTTATAAATGTTTAATAATAATAATAATAATAATAAGCTGCCCCATTGCAGCATAAACTGTTTTTGACAGCCTATCTGTGGCTGTGATGGTGGCAAAGAAGGTGTTCTTCTCTGCTATCATAGTGTTTTCAAAGTCTCATCTGGTGGAGCTGTTCTGGCAGGTAAGTGGGGCCCAAGTCATATAGGACTTTAAAGGTAATAACCAACACCTTGAATTGAACCCGGAAGACTATAGGCAGCCAGTGCAGAGATCGGAACACCGGTGTTATGTGCTCCAAGCTGCAGCCTCCGGGTCATCAGCAGGGGTAGCCTCACGTAGAGCGTGTTGCAGTAATCCAATCTCAGGGTGATAAATGTGTGGATGATGGTGGCAAGATTGGAGCCCGAGATGTATGGTTGAAGATATCAGACCAGATGCAATTTATCAAACACACTCCTCGCTACAGCCGCCACCTGATCATCCAGGCAAAGCTGTGAATCGAGGAGGATTCCAAGGCTCCAAACCTGAGGAACCAGGGAAGGACGCACCCCATCAATGATGGGGGCCTCCCCTCCTTCGCCCTTACCCACCAACATCACCTCCGTCTTGTCAGGATTCAATTTCAGAGGACTCGCCATCATCCAATCCCCAACTACAGCCAGGCACCGGGTAAACACCAAGACTGCTGGGTCTGGGTCAGATGAAAACGAGAGGTATAGTTGGGTGTCATCAGCATATTGATGACACCAAACTTCAGATCGTCTCACAATTTCACCCAGCAGTTGCATATACACATTGAACAGGAGAGGGGACAAAATGGATCCCTGCAGGACTCCACACGTGAGGGCCCTGAGACAAGATGTACAATCACCCAGGACCACACACTGAGATCTGCCAGCCAGGAACGAGCGGAATTATTTGGTTTGGTGTGAAATGTCATCAGTATGCTGATGACACTCAGCTTTACCTCTCGTTTTCATCCGACCCAGGTCCTGCAGTCTTGGTGCTTACCCATTGCCTATCTGTGGCTGGGGACTGGAAGAGGGTGAGCTAATTGAGGCTGAATCCTGACAAGGCTGAGGTGATGTTGGTGGGCCAGCCCTGTAACTTGGAGGCAATTGGGACTCCTGTTGTTGATGGAGTCTGGCCTCCTCTGGTCCCTCAGGTTGGCAGCCTTGGCGTGCTTCTGGACCCCATACTGCGCCTGGACCATCAGGTCGTGGCTGTGGCCAGGAGCGCTTTTCATCAAATCCATCTTGTGAGGAGACTGTGGCCTTTTCTTTGGGGGGGCTTTAGGGGTAGGGTTTCTGGAGAGGAGAGTGAGGTTTTTACATTTTAGGTTTTTTTTAATTGATTGTAAGTCACCCTGAACTGCCATAGGAAGAGTGGCATATAAGTTAAAATTAAATAAATATCCTATTCCTTCCACACTGTCCTCACTTCTAAGACCCTTGGCTGCTCTTAGTCATCTCCTACCATTGTTACTGTAGCTTTCTCCTGACTGTCTTCCCTTTGCATGCTCTTAAAAACACCAAAGATTTGTTCCTCTTCTGCTGCTCCAACCTCATTCTTGGAATCCACGTTTCTTACATATCTCAACACTTTTAAGGTCTTTATTAGACCTATACTCTCATTTCCTGCCTCTAAGTACCCTAATTCTATAATCTCTACACCCTCCCAGATTTGAATTGATATCTTGTCTTATCTGTTGTAGATTTTAATCTCCTTACTGCATGGGCATATCTTACTCTTGATTTTGAAAATGCTGCCTAAATTAAAGGTGTTATGTTAGTGGGAGTTGCACACATGTCAAATGGCAACATGGACATAGATCCAGAGCAGTTCCATTGATTTCCTTGACGTTATTAAACGTACACAAGGGTAAATGAAAGCAGAATCTGCCTTTACGGCCCCTAGCTAGATGACCCAGGCCATCATACTTGAGTCAAAGTGCTAAAGAGATAATGAGCAACTTTTTTAGGATATTTATCATTAGCAAACATGCAACTATTTAAATTACTATTGCTGCAATATCTAGTGTCCTTTGGAAAGTACTGTAATACTTTCACAAGAGCCATAACTTGTGCTTGCTGGAGGATCTAAAACAGGCGTGCGTTTTTATTTGCAGAGCACATAAAGAATCCCCTAAAGGAGTGGTTTCTGAGGTGAATCATTGTTTGTAATGAGTGTGTGTATCCAACAGGTCCAGGCACTGATCCCTAAGTAAAGCAAAAATGTTGACAAAAGCAAATAATAAATAAAAGAGCACTATGTTCTTTCAACCTGTACATTGTCCGGGCAGCAGCTGATGGAAAAGCAAAGGGTTGATAATTCAGCTGGAAACTATAAAGGTGTTCAAATAAGTTTTTTTTCATCTACTGCTCACACCAAAAGAGACATTTCTCACAGAGTGTGGACGGGGCCTAGGATCCCCACTTCACATTTTGGGGTTCTGGGGAATTAGCACACCATCACATAAAATCTCTTCCTTATATCCATTTTCCTTTGGGGTTCAGTCCATATATTTTGCTCCCCTAAGCCACTCTGATTATTTGTTTGGCAATTTGCCACAGGTCTCCCTGCTCCCCTTACAACCCGCCAGGTCCACCAGCTAGGGGCTTCTCCCAACCAGTGGGTCCCCAATATAAACTTAGTCCTGCACATCAACATAAAGTCCTTCCCATCCGGGGCAACAAAGTCTCGACATGGTTTATGTTCACCTGGGTCTCCCTCAAAGTCTGCAAGGGAAGGTCCTGTAGTAGTCCAACTCTCCTGGGTAGGTCACACAGCTCCCAGGTCCTTCCCCATCAGAGTCCAAATGCAGACTGAAGGTGCTCTGTGCTGCCTCTGTATTTATATCTGGTAGCTACGCCCATCCACTTCCTCTGGACTCTCATTGGTCCAGGGAGTCACATGCTTGCTGTCTTGGAATTCCAGCTGTCAGCTATTGCCTTCAGCTAACAAGCTTTCCCCCTCTTGAGTGGTGCTTTCAGGGTTAGTTCCTTGTGGCCAGAGGGAGGTGACTTAGCTTCAGGCAGCCACTCTGTCACACAGAGATTTTAAATTAAATTTCTATCGAGGACAATAGTTATTAAATACATCTGAAGACAGAAGTCATTAAGAACAGCGATCAGGGCTGCCCTACTGCCAAAGTCTTGTTTTCAGTTTTTATTCTGTTTTAAACTACTCCAGACTTGGCAGTGTGACAAATAAACGTGTATATGCAGCTGCTGGGCGAAGTCGTGAGACAGTATGGTGTGCAATGTCATCAATATGATGATGACACCGAACCATACCTCTCTTTTTCATCCAACCTAGGCCCGACAGTCTCGGTGCTTACTCAGTGTCTGGTGGCTGTGGGGGACTGGATGAAGGTGAGCTGACTGAGGTTGAATCCCGACAGGACGGAGGTGATGTTGGTGGGTAAGGCGGTGGATATGGCATCCCCTGTCATTGATGGGGTTTATCCCCCTCTGGTCCCACAGGTTCATAGTCTGGGAGTGCTCCTCAATTCCCAGCTCTGCCTGGATGTTCAGGTGGGGGCTGTGGCGAGGAGCACATTCCACCAGTTACATCTTGTGCGGCGGCTTCAGCCATATGTCTCAGATTCCGACCTGGCCACCATCATCCATGCTTTCATCACCTCGAGACTGGACTATTGTAATGCGCTCTATGTGGGGCTACCCATGATAACAGTTCAGAAGCTGCAGCTGGTGCAGAATTTTATATATTTATTTATTTTAGGCATTTGTAGCCCGCCCATCCTGCCACAGGTAGCTCTGGGTGGTATACAATATAAAACATTCACATTAAAAACAACTTTTAAAATAGATAACAATGGGAGGTATAAAAAATCCACAAACACCCCCCACCCTAACCCATTCCCCCCACCCTACCCATCCTCCCCCCCCGAAAGAGGTGAAACAGCCACGTCTTGCAACAGCTTTGAAACAAGGGGAGATCCAGGGCCAAACGGGCCTCCACCAACAGGGAGTTCCAGCCGTGGGGCAGCCACCGAGAAGGCCCTCTTCATTGTGGCCCCCCGGCAGACTCGAGGGACCACCAGGAGAGCACCCCCCGATGACCACAGGGGCCGATCCAGAACCCAGGGGGTGAGGCGGTCCTGCAAATAGGTTGGGCCGAGGCAGTTTAGGGCTTTATAGGTAAGCACCAACACCTTGAATCAGGCCCGGAAGACTACAGGCAGCCAATGCAGAAACCAAAGAACATATGTTCCCAGCAGCCCAATCCCACCAGGAGACGGGCCGCCACGTTCTGCACCAGCTGCAGTCTCTGTACAGTCACCAAAGGGAGCCCCACATAAAGTGTGTTACAGTAGTCAAGCCTAGAGGTGATGAAGGTGTGGATGATGGTGGCCAGGTCAGAGTCTGAAACATACGGCCAGAGTCGATGCACCAGATGTAATTGGCAGAAGGCACTCCTTGCCACAGCCTCCATCTGAGCATCCAAGCGGAGTTGCGAGTCAAGGAGCACTCCCAGACTCCATAACTGGGGAACCAGAGGAGGGCAGACCCATCAGTGATGGGGGCTGTTACCTCCACTGCCCTACCCACCAACATCACCTCCGTCTTGTTGGGATTCAGCTTCAGTCGGTTTGCCCTCATCCAGTTCCCCACAGCTTCAAGGCACCCATTAAGCACCGAGACTGCCGGGCCTGGGTCTGATGAAAAAGAAAGGTAGAGCTGGGTGTCATCAGCATATTGCTGACACCGCATGCCAAACCTCCTGGCCACCTCGCCAAGCAGCTGCATATACACATTGAACAGGAGAGGGGACAAAACAGGACCCTGCGGAACTCCACACAAGAAGTCTCGGTGTGATGAAAAATAATCACTGAGTACCACTCACTGAGTTCTTCCAGCCAGGAAGGAGCAGAACCAGTCAAGAACCGTATTGCCCACCCCTGCACCATCCCGCAGGCGTGTCACCAACATCTCATGATCAACGGTATCAAACGCTGCTGACAGATCTAATAGAATCAGCAGGGCTGAACGGCCCTGGTCTAATTCTTGGCGAAGATTGTCAACCAACGTCACAAGCGCAGTCTTGGTGCCATATCCCGGGCGAAACCCTGGCTGCGAGGGATCAAGAAAACCGACACGATCCAGATGCTCCTGCAACTGCCGGGCCACCACCCGCTCAACAACCTTCCCTAAAAAGGGAAGGTTGGAGACCGGCCGATAGCTGGCAAGGGAGTCAACATCAAGCGATGGTTTCTTGAGCAAGGGCCATACCACCGCCTTCTTGAGGCAGCCTGGCATCCTGCCCTCCCTAAGGGAGGCATTGACCACCCCCGTCAGCAATAGCCCCATCGTCTCCCGGCAGACCTTAACCAATCACAACAGGCAAGGGTCCAGTTCACAACAGGTGGCCCTGACAGCCCCAAGAACATCCTCCACATCGGCAGGGGTCATCAGCTGAAACTGATCCCACAAAGAAGGACAAGGCCATAACCTCCAATTGCCCTACTGCAGAAAATACAGCATCAAAACCATGGTGAAGCCGAGCGATTTTGTCCGCAAAATAATCCACAAACAAGTCACAGTGGGCACTAGATGACTCCGCTCCAAGGTGGAGGGAGGTTGGACTGACCAGCCCCCACACCACCTGGAACAGCTCCGCTAGACAGGATTTAGCAGACGCTATAAGAGCAGCAAAGAACTCTTTCTTTGCTGTTCGCATAGCAACGGCATAGGTTCGTAAACTCACTCTATGCCGCAACCTGTCGGCTTCAGCATGTGAATGACACCACCATCGCTCCAACGCCTTCCCTCCTGCTTCAGCATCCGCAGCCCCTCCGAAAACCAGGGAGGCCTGCAGTGCTGATACCTGGGAAGCGGATGCCTCAGAGCTATCTGATCAATGGCCTCAGTCAGCAAGACTTTTCACAGTTCAACGAGGCCATTGATGGGACAGCCGTCCAAATCAGAGGATATATCTCCCAAAGCCTCCCGGAACCGCTCTGGTTCCATCTGTCTATGGGGGTGGACCATTCGAATAGGTTGTCACGGGGTTGGGGTCCACTACCCCACGTTTCTGGGTTAGGTGACTCAGTTTCCCTCACTTGCAGTCCACCTGTATCAGTTCTCTCTCTAGCTGATCCAGTCCTGCAAGGGGAACTACACTTCTGTCACCCATTCCAGAGACGTCCCATTCCTAGACTCTCTCTCTCGCTGGATTCGCAAGTGCTTGAGGGCACAAGATCTCAGATTGCGTTCCCCAATGTGAGACAACAGAAAGCACTTCTTAGTAAAGAAGAAAGTTTATTGATTACATAAATAAAGATAGCTTGAACGCAGAGTGGCATATAAAACAAAAGTATATAACGCAATCCTAGTCTGTTTTGAGTAAGTCCCTGGTTAAAATCTTACCCTACAGAAAGTCCATTCTCAGCCAGATGTAGTAAGGCTGGGTTCTTTGTCCTTCAGCTGGTTAGCCAGCAAAGTTTCTTCTCCCAACTGAGCCTCAGAGAAAAAGATCTCCCCCTTTTTATATGTATCCAACTTTCTTTGTCTGTCTTTCCCGCCTGGAGGGCTCTGTGCTTTTCCTTACGTAGGCAGGAAGAAATCAATTTGCAACTGAATTGTTTCTGTCTGGCTCCTGCAGAGGTGTTGTTAAGTCTTTCTGAATACACATTCGGCATAGCTGTTTCTCCCCATTGCATGAAGTGAGTTTCCGGCTCTCAGCTTTTACATTACATGATTGCATTAAGTGAGTTTCCAGCTCTCAGCTTTTACATTACATAACATACATGTTTAACCTTTACTTTTACATATTTGTTAGACCTGTAGTCCAGTATCTCCTTGTGACATAGGTTCCACGCCCCTTTGGGGGCAAACGTGCGCCAGGAGAGGGGCCTGCAGGCCTGTCTCTGTACAGCGGCCTGTCACATTACAGGGATGGGTCACTGAGAGCACATTACACCAGTGCTCTGTTCTCTGCACTGGCTGCCTATAGTCTTCCAGACCCTCTTCAAGATGTTGGTGCTTGCCTATAAAGCCCTTTACAGTCTCGGCCCAACCTACCTCTGGGACCACCTCACTCCCCGTGTGCTGGATCGGCCCCTGCGGTCCACCGGGAGCACTCTTCTCTAAGTCCCCCAAGTTGCCCCGGAGGCAACTATGGAGAGGGCTTTCTCAGTGGCCACACCAAGGTTGTGGAACTCCCTTCCAGCAGAGGCCCGGGTGACCCCGGACCTCGCCTCCTTTTGACAAATGTGTAAGACGTGACTGTTCCGCCAGGATTTTGTTGAGGAAGATGGGCAAAGGGTGAGGGATGGGGTTAGGGTGGGGTGGTTCTGTTCTACTTCCCCCATTATTTGCTGTATCTATATTTGTGATAATTCTAGCTGTTTTTATATGTTTTATACTGTTGTTTTACTTTATATGTTAGCTGCCCCAAGCTGACTGAAGCAGGATGGGAGCAGGGTAAAAATTGTTAAAATAAATAAACAAAACACGGACAACAGGTGAAAATCAGCACAAAAAATTAACTTCACAGTTTTGCAAGTCCAAGGAGTAATACTGGGGATAGGAGGACAGAAAAAAAGCAACTGAGGCAATTAGAAGGGGCTGCAGGAGAGGCTGCACTTGAGTGAGACTGCTTGCCCCCACTGTTGACACTCAGCTGAATCCCACAGCCCAAAGATCCACAATAGAGATCACATTTGGCCCCTGGGCCTAGGTCCCACCCCTGGCTTAGATCTTCAAGCCAGACTGATGCATGGTGGTGAGATCATTGTGAACAACAGTGTTTTTCAGCTGGGACAGAAGAAACTGCATTTGATGCCATCCACGATTCTTCCATTAGCTACAGGGTTTTATGTTAAATGAAAACTTTTCCAATCTCCTGTAGTGTAATCACATGTGCGAAACAAATCATGTTCATGACAAAAGACAAATCTCCAATGTATTTGTCGCTATACCATGCAGCAATTAAAACGGATAAGAAGCTTGACACCTGCAAATGAATTGTATTATTTTTTTATTTTGCTTTCCGCTCAATCCAGAACTCTCAGCACCATGGGGAGTCCAAACCTGTGTATGAAAGCTCAAGTAAAAGCTTGCATCAAGCTCCTTGAGGCAAAACTTCCAGCATTTTGTAGAACTCATAGAATGAGCTTCGTTTATGGCCAAGGAGCAGTAGCCACAATGTTGTGAATGAAGAGCTCTCTGAAGCACAACACCAATGGTGGATTCTGGTTTGGTCTTGGGCAAGGCAGACAGAACAGTTGTCCTAGGCCTTGTGCTTCCACTGACACATATTGGATCCCAGCAGTGGCAGCACTGGAAATACAAAGCTGCTGTTGCCATGATCCTGATGGCAGCAGGGGGTGGGGGGGGGTAGGCTCCTTGTGGCCTTGGGAAAAGCTGGGGTCCCCAGTGGCAGCACTGTGAAGGAAGGGATCTNCTTCCGCCCAAGCAACTTTAAATCAGAGCGGCGCCTATGGCTTGCAGTGACATGAGAGTGTAGGAGAACAGGACCGCGTGGCGGAGCGGAGCAGGTCGCTACCTTTGTGTTGCTGCCTACAGGTCAGCAGATCGGGACAGAGTGTGTGACGGGACCGGCTGGGGCCGACGGACTGCCAGAGTGTTCACCAGGTGAACCATCGGGCGGAACTGCCTTCCAATTTAGCCCGCCTGTCACTTCTGCCCAAGCAACTTTAATCAGAGCGGAGTCTACAGCCGCACCGTAGGCGCACACCGGAGCAGCGTGCCTAAGAGCTGCGCGTGCAAGGGCGTGCCCTTGTGCACATGGCCTTAGGCGCAGGTCGGGTGAGGGTGCGGAGCTCTGGTATACAAGTCTCGGTCAATTTGTAATATTCCAACTCAGACGACCCTCACGGGATAAACAAATGACACTGAGTTTCTAGTTTCATATGAGGAAACAAAAGAAAAAACTAACCGTCCAGAGTCGGAAAGTTAGCTGTGTTAATATTTTGCAGGCAATATGCCTTTAAAGAATAAGAGAGTGGGGGCCAGAGTGAACAAATTGTCCCCACCCCCCCAAACAAAGAAAGATGGATAGTTTTATTGTCACAGATTTACAGTTGGCTAATAGATACGAGCAACTGCCACTTGAAGGAGTTACTGGGGACCAGGTATACCTGCAAGAAAGGGGTGAATCAGTGAACACTTCTAAATCTCAGGCCCACATAAAGGTCAAGGATCATATTATGAGAAGGGAAGGAGAGGAAAACAGGGTTAGGACAGTGGAGGAAAAGTTGCTAATAGATATGGACGAAAGAACTAACTTGTCTGGGGATATGGGTTTGTTATCATCAGTAATTAAAAGCCCTGGCAAAATAGGTGGGAATAATTCCTCGCACGATTTTATATCAAGATACGTTATGATAACAGCTCAGACGGTTCAGTATTTGTTTGCCCAACTGAACGCCCTAACTGCAAAGGTAAATAATTTGACAAGTACCTTGGAGACATTTAATTTACATCTTAATAAAGACCAGGCTCCTCAGCTGCAGGATGAATTTACTGCGCCTGGTAGGACTCAGCAGGCGGAGAGGTTAAGGGATCAGCAGCGGGAGCAGGCTGGGGGGGAATGAAAACGATATAATGTTTGACTTACTCTATGATCAAAGGCGATTTATCCCCATGCGCTATCAAAGGGTGACTAATAAGCTAGCTTTAAATGTTGCTCCTACTCCGAGGGGAAACTTGCCATTCTGAATTAGCCCAAAGGAGGTGGCTGAGCACCTGAGGATTTTAACATATTTGCCAATAACTAACAAGAACATTCTGACTGTTGAATCTGCAGGTGCTTCCAGAAACCACAGGAATGTCATTGTTGACTTTCACACAGAGTGAGCTGGTGAGACAGATCAAGGGTAAAGAAAACATATGATTTCAAGGGGGGTATGCCCTACTTATATTTACTCTAAGAAGCATCAGACTGTTAGGAATAATCAGATAATTAAATCTGCGGGATCCCTGAAGGACTTACCCCCCCCAGATGGAGGGGGCAGGTATGGGATTCTCAGAGCAACTTCTTCCCCCCACTAATAACCAAGACACCCAGGCTGAGGCTATGGAAGTTCAGCTGGATTTACCTTTTCAGTGGGACGTCGAAGAAAGGAACTTAACGAACAATGTCAATAAGAATAGAGTCCCTATGAGCCCGAGTTTTTGTTCTCAATAAGCTTTCTTGACTATACTAACAGATTCCCAAAGCAGACAGTAAGTCCGCTTTGAGGATGAAGGCCTCCTACGATCATTATAAAACACAGCACATTTCTACACCAGGGAAGTACTCTATTACAGGAGCTAGAGAAAAACTCTCAGGAGCCTTTGGTGGTTTCTCACTTAGAAGGACTTTTAACCTCAACTCCACTAGGGAGAAGGAAGGAGGACCAGTTTGTGGCTCCCCTTCAGGTTGCTAGGGTCAATGACTCCAGCTATGCCAGTATGCCTTCCTTGGAAAGCTCAGTTTTGCTCCTGGAGCAACAGTCCGTTTGTTTACTAGCCTCAGCTACTATGTTGCCTGCCCAGATTCAGGAAGGGGCAGAACAGGGGCTATCCCAGGTGGATTGACTTTCCAAGACAGGGGAGGATAGCTGCATCTCCCTTGTCTTGTGGAACATTGCAGGTTGGGCTAGTAAAGTGCATAGCTGGGAGTTTTGGTCATACATTTGGCAATACAATTTGGTTTGTCTCCAGGAAACTTTGTTTCCTATGAGGGAATTCAAGGTACAGGGTTATAAGTCATGGAGTTTGAGAGTAAGTAAAAGGGGTAGACATATGGGAGGGCGATTAATTTTGATGGCAGAAGGCATTGAGATTCAGGCTGAGGAAATTGTAAATACAGACAATGACCTACCGTCTGTACGTGTGACAGGAGAGAATTTGGATGGAACTTTTTTACTGATAAATACCAATAATCCTCCAGGGAGGCGTTTGGGATCCTTTTGGCCATTCCTGGAGGAAACCATTGCTGCTTATCAGGATAGATACCCAGGGGATGGTCTTGTGGTTGTAGGAGATCTTAATGCCAGGATTGGTCCCTCTGCCCAGGCCATACAAGGGGCCCTTGGTCTGGAGGTGCTTGATAGTCTATTAGTAGATCCCAACCAGAATAGGCTATCAAAGGACCTAAAGACAAACCAAGCAGGATGCGAACTATATAAAATTATTTTGAATCTGGATCTGAGGATACTGAATGGGAACAGAGAAGGAGATCTCCCTGGAAAGTTAACCTATATTGGCAGAGGTGGGGGTTAGTACTATTGATTACGCACTTCTCTCCCCCGATTTGTGGAATCGCTTAAGCACGTTTTCAATTGGGGAGCATTTTCTGAGTGATCATTTTCCAGTACAGTTTGTCCTAAAAAGCAACACGAGAGGCAGGTTGCCCTCCCTGTTACCTTCCGATCACAACATAGAAGATCAGGGCCACCACCTTACGAAGCAATGGTCCGGAATAGTCAAAGTAAAGGTATTGGCCTTCCTCGGGTCCGATGAGGTCACGGACTTGTGTAGACAGATATCAACTACGGAGGATGTGAACTTGGCACTTGACTTATGGTCGCAATTTGTGGGGAAGTTAGGGGGCCTACTTACATTCGTATCCAAGATTAAGAAGCCCCGTAACAAGGGGCAAGTGGGATGGTGGGACACAGAGTGTAGGTGTCAGGGGTATGGGAAGGACGGTGGCGTCGAGGAGAAGGGGGAATGGGTAGGAGAGGACTTTCACTACACGTGGCGTGCGACACGGGCAACCCGGGTCCCACCTCCTCGGCACGAAGG
>QEPC01006282.1:7447699-7471782 GCA_003113815.1 Sphenodon punctatus
GGAAAGCGACTGGCCCGGATCAGGTCGCAGGGGAGGTGTTTAAAATCTTCCCAGATTGGTGGATTACTGCTCTGGCGCATATATTTTCCTTGATAAATGACACTATGGTGATCCCAAATGTGTGGAAATCATGTACTGTAGTCCCAATTTTTTAAAAGGGTAATAGAAAGGACCCCAGGAACTACAGACCCATAAGCCTCGTCTGCATCGTTTCCAAAATTTATACAAGGTTTTTATTAACCCGCCTCCAAAAATGGGTTGAGAGAGAAGGAATACTGGCCGAAGAGCAGGTGGGATTTAGAAGTGGTAGAGCTACTATTAGCCAGGCTTTGATCCTGGACCATCTCCTTGATAAATATAAAAGACGGAAAAGGAAGGTTTAGGCTGCTTTCATTGACCTCTCAATGGCATTCGACCTTATTTGTCGGGAAAGATTGTGGGAAGAATTAAATAGACTGAACATGGATAGACGCTTGCTGGGCTTGATTAGGGCATTATATTCTCATACTACTCTAAGAGTAAGATTGCATCATAATGGGGGTCTATCAGCGGCGGTTCCAACACGGCGTGGTGTACGCCAAGGCTGCCGCTTGGCGCCAATACTGTTTAATATTTATATAAGCACGTTGGTCTCTACTTTAAATGACCCTGGGAAATACCACCCTCCCAAACTAGGAACTAGACGTTTATTTATGCTGCTTTATGCAGACGACACTGTCATATTGTCCCTTAGCAAACCAGGGCTAGAGAGAGCACTTGAAGCCTTTGAGCTGAAATGTCAAGAGCTAAAACTCGCAGTTAATTATAGCAAAACCAAAATTATGGTGTTTGAGAATAAATACTAAAAATTGAAATGGGTGTTGGGCAAACAAAAGCTGGAGCAGGTCCGGGTATTTAAATAGCTAGGTATTATTTTTTCTTATAATGGATTTTGGAAGGCACATCTGAGTGCAATAAAACATAAAATAAGGATAGACCTATCAGCAGTGTATCGGTTTTATATGCAATATGGCCAGCATAACATTCTGGCAATTAAGCGTATGATAGAAACGAAGGTTCTGGCAGGAGCCCCAGTTTGGGGCCCGGGGATACCAAAGTGGGCAATGTTAGATGCTGATGTGAATAGGGCGTGGAAACGAATCTTGGCAGTACCTCGGTCTACAATAACAGCACTGATTCACTTGGAAACAGGGAGTCTCTCGATAGATGCCACAGTAGTACTTTGAGCCCTGTCCTTTGGGGCAAAGTTTAGAGAGACCCCAGAGACCTCCCTAGCTCAATTGGCATGGCGGGAAAAGCTCTTGGAGAATGTAAGAGGAAGCGATAGATGGTGGACAGGTATTAAGGCTTTCCTTGGTAATCTGGGCTTTTCAGAAATGTACTTCCATGACAAACCAAGTAATGAGGTGATTAGGATGTTAAACTTAAGGATAAATGACATCGATAGACAGAATTTGAGAGCTGCTGTTGTTAATACAAAGACTTGCCCCTACTATAAATATTTGAAACCCCGATCTGGAGGTGCTTCATATCCTAATCAATTATCTGATCCAAGGATCAGGGCTGCATTTACTAATCTCCGCTTTCATTCCATGAGGACGGCGGTACTGGAAGGGAGATACAAATCCATTCCCTTTCTTAAGCGTAAGCGCATCTGTCTATGTGGAACCGAAGTGGAGGACCTGATACACTATTTGTTTAAGTGTCCTTTACACGCGATTCACCGTCACCTATTGCAGGACGCTACTGGTTGTGATTTGTCTCGCCCTATCCTCCAACAGTTGGTCTTTTTGCTCAATGATACTGACCCAAAGAGGACAAAGGCAGTGGCAGTCTTTGCTGCCAGAGCAGCTCAAACTTGCCAGAAACTGGTACCAAAGCCTAATAAGGATATAATACGCCAAAGATTGCTGGAATGATTTATGTTTATATTTCTGTTTCTATCTGAAAGCCTAGGAACTTGGTTATTATTAGTTGAAGTTAATCATATCCCTCAGTTAATGCTTCCCCTAAGGGGTTGACTATAATTAAGCTTCTTGCTCTTTGGAAATTACCGGATATTGTTATTACTGCCTCTTTGTTTCCTAGCCCATGTCCTTTTCCCCAAGCATCCTTCTAACTAATGAACATTGTCATCTAATGGTAGATCTAATAACCACCCGGCTATATTCATATCTATGCCTGCATTATCCATGTAACTGTACCCATGTTTGTTTACTCCTCCCCATGTCATTTGATTATCAATGAATATTTATTTTAATACGATCCGATATGATTCATGTGTTGAAGACCGAACCTTGTTAGATATGCGACCTGATAAATCTGGTCTATGTTAAGTAGATATTATTAGTGAATTTTTGAATTATTTTTATATTTGATTTTAATTATTTGTCGGTATGGCCGCGTACCATTGGTGATGGCCATGTGGCTAACCATAATAAACTTAAACTAAACATTTAAGTAAATGATACACTTAAACAGCAAATACTTTAAAATAATGACAAATAAACAATACAGAAATTAATACAGAATAATATTTTTTAAATGACACGAAAAGCAGCCATGATACAGTCTTTGCTCCTTTGCAGAGCAGTGGGACAGACAACCCACACCCCTGAAATTAAGACAACAATACAATGTAAACAAATACCATATACCATGATCAGAGCTTCTATAGCCCAATACAGATCTATCTTAGTATAGTTCAATATACCATAATACTCAACATCCACGGCTTAATACCACTCTACATAAGACAAAGTCAAATACAGTTTCTTACGGCTTGTGCCTTGAAACCAGCCACCCCAAAATACATTTTGCAACATTAAAACTAAACAGTTGAAATAAACGTGACCAAAAGGATAAAATTAGAAATTTCCTTATTGTATATAGCCAGCTACAACAAAGCATTTCTCATTCTTAAAGCAGAGATAACAAACAAATCTAAAGCTTGCAAAGTATCTTTATTTTTAGACATTAGCAACAATATTATAGTCTGAGGCTGAAGTATCCAATACCCTTTGGGAATAGAGGAAGTAACCAGCAGAATCTTAAATCCTTAATACACAGGACAATGCAATAATACACGTTCTAGCGTTTCTACCTCTCAACAGTGGTACACACATAATCTGTCAGAATATGCCACCTTTTCAGCTCTTCCCCTTGTTATAGCAGATTCAAAAAGCTGAAAACGAATTAGTGTCATCATTAGTGTCCTGATTTTCAAAGGAAGGGATCTGGCGGGGGTGGCAGCAGTCAGCCACAGGCCTCATTGTTTTCCCTGGGATTTGCAAATTCTAAGGCCAGCTCCAGGTGGTTTAAAAACTCCCTTCTTCCTTCCTATTTTTCTGCTCATTTTCCACGACATTCAAGAGAGGTGACTGGCTATATGGGAGGTACCTGGCTATATGGGAGATACGGGGTCAGGCCTTCAGGGTTTCCTGGGCGGGTAGTGTTACCCCCAACGTTGCCCAATCCAGGCCCTACATCCCTGGCCCACTCTCTCTAGGTGCCTCCAATCGGAGCCAAGCTAACTCAGCCCAGGGACCTGTAGTCCTGGCTCCACAGTCCTGAGACCCTATGGCCCTGCGAGGTATCTCGCAAATAGCCTGTCACCCCTCGTACAGCCAGCCAGGCCCCATCAGGTCCCTGGGCTTGTAGAATGTTATCCCCAGGGTCTCCCAGTCCAGGCCTGGGCCCCTAAGTGCTTCCCACCGGAGCCCTAGCCTAGGGTCCTGAGAGTCAAGAGCTGCCCCCCGCCCAACTCACAGGTACCTCCCAATGGTGCCTCCAATCCTGTGAGCGATGTCAGCTGCTGTAGCAGTTTTCTCTCTGTCTACAGTACATAGGTTCCAAGCAGGGCTTCCCCTACAACTCCTGCTTCCCACATGTCTTCCTCTCTCTCACTGGGCTCAGAGTATTCCCCTTAGGCTCTGCCGGCCAGGCACAGACCCTTCTGAAGCCAGCTCTGAATGTGTGTTTTGACCTTGATACGAACACCGGTTTGGCCCTGTGTTCACCATATGGCCGCTAGACACGCAGCCCATCTTGGGGCAAATCGGTGTTTTGCTCGCCACCCGATCTCAGCATGCAAGCACCGCTGCCTTGTTCCCCGTGTTGTACCTGCTAACACGCCACTCGATTGTTGCAGAGTAATAACTGATTCACAATCAGTAAGGACAAATGCAGCTGAAGGTTTAAAAACAGAACTTCACTTAAGCTTTCTCAGGCACAGATCCTTAGTTGCATCTAACTAGTAGTTAGACAAAATGGAGACTGAGACAATGAGAGAGAAGGGAAGAAGGAGTGGTTACACAAAGGAATTCAACTGCAAAACCCTATTTCCCTTCCATGTACACATAAACTTAGCAGCGCCATCTGGTGGCTCTATAGTCAATCACTGTTCTTAATACAGCAGGCATTTAACTTATGGATGTTGCATATACCAACAGCGATATCATTAGATACAACATTGGCCACGTATTTGTCCGAAACACGCAAATTATCCTTGCGATGCAATGGTGTTCATATTGGGTATCTTTAGACATAACAAAGATCGGATGCCAAAACCCCTAAGCATGTGTTTGGGCGTTGTGTGTAAGCACCATAACAATCCCAACACCAATGTGGCCACTCACTGAACATGCGATGCGAACACCATTGCATCACAAGAACAATTTGCAGGTTTTGGCTGAACACGTGGCCAACATTGCGTCTAATGATATTGCGTGGCATGTTAGCAGGTACAACGTGGGGAACGAGGTGGCATTGCTTGCATGTGGAGATTGGGTGGCGAGCAAAACACTGATTTTCCCCAAGATGGGCTGTGTGTCTAAGCAGCGCCACATGGTGAACACAGGGCCAAACCAGTGTACTGATCAAGGTCAAAACACACATTCAGACACCCGTTGACGTTATGTCTAAAGACACCCATTGTGTGTTCAACGGGTGGCCGGATTGGTGTGGGGATTGTTATGGTGCTTACGCACAACAGCCAAACACGTGCTTAGGGGTTTTGACACCCGATCTTTGTTATGTCTAAAGATGCCCCGAGTTTCCACCCTCCTGTCTCCTGCTAGTTCTTCCCCTCCACTCATATTCTCTTGAGCCCCTTTCAGCCCCTCTGTTAGCCCAGCCATGAGGGCTAGCTTGGCTGTGGTGCCAATGCAGGTCCTGCAACATATATTTTTCATAAGTGTTCCTTACAAATTTGCATAGGTGGCAATCCTAGTGGCCTATTAGGGCACTGTCCTGTGCCACCACAGCACCTGCACATGCCCTGCTGGTGCTACTCTAGCTGCTGCTAACCTTCTTAAAGGGCCAGGCTCCCTTCTAGCCTGCCTTGCTGCAGTCTCCACCTTAAGGATCCTTTTCCTCTCCTTGTAACTAAGCTGAGCACATGCACCTGCAACTTCTCAGCTTCATGGATATGTCCCTATGTCTCCCTATATGTCCCTCCCTTGGTCATTCCAGATTGTAAACCCCTTGCGGCAGGAATCATGCATGTTCAGCACCAGGCACATTGCTGGAGCTTTATAAATAGTAAATAATAACAACAACCACCAACCTCTGGCATGGTATTGTTTACACAGAACCAGATACATTCTGGGATACCATCATTATCTTCATTAAAACTACACGGACAAGAATGTGGGGCATTGTTTCCTTTTTTCAAGCTTCACTTGTGTAAAAAAAAACCTTTTCAAGAGCTCAGTAATGAGGCTGCCTCCCCAGAGCCTTGCTATTCTTCGGGAGATCTATAGCTCACAGTTTCTCTCCTTCGTGTCTTAAATTTTATTGGCCTCAATGGGCAGAGCTGGCCCTTTAGGCAACAAATCTCTACATTGTCTGTGGTCTGTGATTATTTTTTTTTAGTTTCTCTAATCCCACAGGGATTGTATAGCCCACTCCACTGTTATTTCTTATCTGGAAGAGAAAAAATAATAGTTTCCCTTGGTGCTGTTTAGCCGGACATACCAGTTTCTGAATCTAGATTGCACAATTTTAATCTTTCGTAAACAGGCACTGAGCACGGCAGTGACTATGATACATATTGTCCTGTACATGTTATGCTGGCTAGTATGCTCCTGCAATCATACCTTCTCTCTTGTATTAGAATCAAATCTATTCATCGGTCTACTGCAGCCTACTGACTTCATTGGGGTCAAGATTTCACCCTATATTGCTAAATCAGCTCATTAGGTAGGGACTCTGCTCTGTCCCCACTGCTGCAGGGAAAGTTTGAGTGCAGCAAACCGATAAATGTTTAGTCCTAGGAGGCTGCAGAGACTGGTTACAACATCAAGCCCCACTGAGACATTTTAAAGTACAGAATATACATATTCTTGGCTTGATTATTAGATGTATTCACATTTTAACTTGTGAGTACAAATTAATTATTTAATTACAATTCACATTATTTAACAGAAATAATGTTTAGCCATTGAACATGACAGCTCCTTTACACTAGATATTTTGATTGATTGATTCATTTGCCTATTTACACTTACATCCCACAAGAGTAAGAGTTTGGCATGATTTGAACCCAATGGCATTTAGATTACACATAGCATTACCTTGTATATATCAATGGCATGTAGACTACACGTCACATAGCATTACCTATGTCTTAATGTACAAGCCATTGAAATACAAAATGTAATGTTGTTTATTAGTAGTACAAAGCACCTGATTAGTGAATATGATCGATGTCTTGAAATCCTGCATTCTTTCAATAAACTAAATGGCCCTGGAATTCTAACGCTTTATCGTTTCTTATGCTGGTGAAGCTATTTGGTTTATTTCGTTTCCATCATGTGAGTTGCCAAGCTTTGGGAAAGGAAGCGAATGTCAGTGCAGCACTAAATAAAGATGTTCTTCATCTTATCCAGTCCAGCACTGCCATAGCAACTGCTCAAACTGAGATTCTTCATTTGGACTCAGTGGGCAGGGATGTAGCTGGCTGGCCCTTTAAGCAACAAACTTCTGCACTGTTTGTAGATTGTGATTTCTTATGGTATTTCTAATCCCACAGGAGTTATAGCTGCCCCACTGTTATTCCTTCTTTGAAGAAAAAAAGAATAAAAAATTCTCCTTTGCAGCGGTGTAGTCCACCAGACCAGTTGCTGAGTCTAGATTGCATAATTTAACCAGGCATTGAGGACAGACTACTGTACATACATATTTTAACATACTGTACTGGTTTATAGCTTTTAATGTTCAGACTCCAGTATTGCTGCCTGCTGCAGACTTGGGAGCACAGTCTGTG
Source organism: Sphenodon punctatus (assembly GCA_003113815.1). NCBI lineage: Eukaryota > Metazoa > Chordata > Lepidosauria > Sphenodontia > Sphenodontidae > Sphenodon > Sphenodon punctatus. The sequence goes on from QEPC01006282.1 coordinate 7,454,967, forward strand.
CTAGTGGGTGTGGGAATCTGTCCTCTACCAGCTGCCCCTTGAACGCTAGCCTGGAAACTGAAGTGGCCCAGAGGAAACACCCACCCCTTGTTTAGATTATGCTCAGACTGGATGACTTCATTACTGGATTCCATAACCAGCTACATACAACTTGGGAATTTTTCATTACGAGTTATTTAAAGGAAAATTTCTAGCGTAGAAAGTGCAAGCATTTTTCTGAACTCGCTCCTGCGAGTGAGGAAGAAACATCCTGGACCAAAGCTTCCCAGCTAGCCTGCAGGTTAACGGAAACACAATGTGACAAAGCTACAACCCTCTGTCATGTTAGTATTCGCATTTTGTTTCCTTGGTTACTATTAATATTGCAAAACCACTCTTCTCTTGAGTTTCCAGGAACTAAATTCATGTGAACTTTTGCAATTTCTGCAGAAACCCCTAACTATTGTAATATATCTTGATTTAGTTTACTTGCTACCACATTATCAGAGCACTCATTTCCTGAGAGTATGAGCTGTAGGCTATGTCTGAGAAAGTGTTATACGTGGTCCACCATAGAATTGCTGAATAACTGTTAAGGGGTGCAAAGATCTGTGGTGGCGGGTATAGCAAATGTTACACTTCCTCCCTTTAGAAAAAGCACTTTATCCTCAAAGTGACTTTGAAGCATCAGCCACTTCATTTTTACAATGTCCCTTCATGATCCCCATTTTCCAGATGGGGGGGCAGAGACAGGAATAGAACTGCGTAATCCAGGGGTGGGCAAACTGTGGCTCAGCAATTGGCGTCACATGTGGCTTGCTGCTCCACCACTCCTTTGCTGCTTCCACTCTGGTCCCACGCCAAGCCGCCGCCTGTCCTGAGCCACTGAACCGCTGCCTCCTACTGCCACCTCCTGCTGCCGTCGCCTGCCACCTCTTGCTCCATCCAGTCGCCGACTACACCACCACCTGCTGCTCTGTCATCCACCTCCTTGTCCCGTGTTGCGCTGCTCCTCTCCACTCCATCTGCGTTGTTTGCCGCCAGCCAGCAAATTCCCACCACAGGAAGTTGCATAAAGTAACTTCCTGTCAGGAAGGGGGAACTGAGGGGAGGCATCAGCAGGCAGAGAGAGCAGTCCAGGAGGGAGTACCCAGCGGGTGGCAGTGGAGCAAGGACCTGGCGCTGGCGCTGGCCCTGGCTGGGGAAATGGTGCGGCATGGCAGGGACCTGTGCCACCCCTCCACCAAAAATAATTTGACTGGCTGGTGCAGCATCTCGCACTGCAGCCCTGCTGGCCGCCCCCCCCAAAACAACCCACCATTAGGGGGCCGGAGTCCAACTGCAGGGCGGGGCCCGGAGCGACCACCCCTAGCTGCTGCACGGTAAGGTTGGCCCTGACTCTTTGGCAGTTCAAGTACAGCTCTCAGCCATGGCTGGTCCTGGGCCCCTAGCTGTCTTTATGATCCTGTGTCTTACTTCCTTGCACCTGAATTTCAGCAGATGGATCACAGCTCCTCAGAATCTCAGCAGCCAGGACTGCAGAGGCGAGCACTGACTCTGCCAGCCAATCATGAAGCAGGAAAGGTTTGTGTGTGCACCCGCATGTGTGTCGTGTTGTTCTTGGCCATGTCACATGATGATTTGGGTACACGGCTCTTGGAGTTGGAAACTTTGCCCACCCCGAGTGTAGTCCTTACTCTCTCCACACTTGGGGCTCAGTCCTTCAGTGAGTGCTGAGTAGAGGATTGTACCCATAGCTCAGTAGGCTGTGGAGCATTTGCTCTTAAGAGTTCTTCCTCCAATAAGAGCAACAAAAAGGAAAAACCTGGTTAGAATGTTTGTAACTATATAAGATTCCATTTGTACCCCCCAACTACCACTTCTCATTTCTATAGTGCTACTAGGCATATATGCAACACTTTACATTCACAGATTTGGACAAGGCAAACACTCAGGGAAAAGACAGACACATACATATTCCCATTTTACAGATGGGGAACTGAGGCTGAGAGGTTGTGACTTGCCCAAGGCTACCCAGTGTATCAGTTCCAAGCGAATAAGGTAACTATTTGTTTCCACTGGACCATTAACTGAATGTTGTAAACCTAAATCTGTGGCCTTGTCACACTGTTCTGAGGGAGCAGAAACCAAAGAAATTTAATAGTAATAGTGAGTGAAATTAAACTCTGTGTTTTGTGATCGGCGCCACATCCAGGGAAGCTGGGGCCCTAAATAAAATGGTAATGTGGGCCCGCTCCTCACAGAGGAATGCTTGATGATCACACACTGATCCGCCCATTAGAAAAGGCGATATGTTACTATAATTTATGACTTCAGTTAAACATAACATTCCATTCAGGGGCTGGTGCTCTCTACATGGCAGGCCTGTGGGTCCATAAATTGTTGTTTTTAGTTTATTCATAGGCCCGATGTGTTGAGGGTCCTAAATTGCTGTAGATTGGGAATGGCCTAGAGCAGGGGTGGGGAACCTTTTCCCTCCCAGGGGCCACTTTGAAAACTTGCACAAGCTCCGAGGGCTGCTCAGAAGTTGGGGTCGGGGGGTGCTTAAGGGATGCACTCAAGGAAAGGAGGCCCAAAGCATGGATCTGTGCCATGGAACTGCCCCCTATCCTTGTTTGCATGACCTCAGCTCTGCTCCCTTCCCTGGAGCTCAGTTTTTCAGTGATTTGAGGTAAGAACAGGATCCAAGGGCCAGATCCAGGCACTGGAAAGGGGCCACATAAAAACTTGCTGCCGGCCGCATTTGGCCCCCGGGGCTGAGGTTCCCCATTCCTGGCCTAGAGGGAGATCATGATCTACTGGCAGATCATGAGCTAGTCTCCAGTAGATCATGGCGTGGGGAGGGAGGTTAGCCTCTCTGAGGTCATCTGAGAGCAGGACTGTTGCCGCAGAGAGTGTCTCTGAAAAGGAGCTGGGCTAGAAGAGCTCCCCCAGTGCAGAGGAGAAGACACTCTCTAAAGGGGGGGTGTGCCTTCTCAATCCTGAGACCAGTTGTTGAGGTGCCCTAGAACTGGAACCAGCGGGAGGAGTCCTGGCCTGGAGCACCAGAGCCAGTGGGAGGAGTCCTTGTAGTTCACCTGAGGTTGGCTCCTGGATCAAGTGAACTGCTTGCAACCTAAGTGTGATCACCCCTTCTGTAGATCTTCCATAAGTCAGGACTCCCCCCGCATTTAAATCTCTTTTGGCCTGTATTTAATTAAATTAATTATAGATTGTTATTGTAATTATTATTTATATACTATAGCACCAGCAACGTACTTGGTGCTGCACAATCAATAGTTAGAGACAGGTCCCTACCCCAAGAGGCTTACAGTCTAAGACAGACACGGGAGAGGTGAACATAGGGAGAGACAGGGTACATTCAAGAAGTTGAGAAGCTGAGTTTTATGCTAGTGCTTCTCACAATCATGTTGTCATTTTAAGTTTGTTCATGGCGTCTAAATTCTGGGGGTCCCTGCGAGGCTCTCCCAGCGCATGGACACTGCGCGGTGGCACAGTCTGCTCAGTTCTGCATCCAGTCCTTTATGTGATCCACCTTACATCTAGCACTGAGGCTGCATCTTGGCAAAGTTACTTTTTATGAATGAGTGCTTATAAAAGGCGTGGTGTTACAGCAGCCGCCTGAGACAGATTGAATACTTGCAACTCGCAAGCCGCGGGGAAGCTCAGGGCAGAGACCGTATTTGTTGCGTGTGTGCACAGACTTACGCGTAACAGGCCAATATCCTAGTAAAGCCCTGAAGTTCCTAGTGCTGTCGAGAAGCAGCATTTCATTTCCCCCCACACGCTGTGTGCTGAGCCTCTCCTGTGCAACTAGGAGCTAATGAGGTTGTGCTAAACCTGCTCCACACTGTAGGAGATGCACGGGCCTTTGTTGAGCTGGGTCTGTCTACTGAGAAGTGCAGTTTAAATCCAACTCTCTGTGGAGACCTGCACTGCCAGTAAAACTACCCTGCTGCCCTTCCTCCCACCCCGAAGAGAGCACTGCCTTTAACTGCTGATTGGGTGTGTTTAAAAATACATATTGAATCAAGCCATTACTTGCCTTCACCAAGACAACATATTGTGTGTTGAGGTTTTGGGGTTTTTTTTTGTTAGAACTTCTTTTTTGTCATCAGGATGGCCACATCCCCTCTGTCTGAAGCCATGCAATTGGGTATGGGATCCTCCTCATTGACATGCACACAGCTGGTTGCCAGCTGGGTGGAATTCCTCTAGCATTCTAGCTCATTGTGCCATCTATCGTTTTATCTAGTAAGAAAATAGGCCTCCGCGAGCGATACTGTTTCTTTCCCTGCCAATGAACCATTGTCACGGAGGCTGCTGGCAGCATATAATACGGATACCTGAGCAGGTCTTCGGAACTTGATACCATTACAAAGAATGTATCTGCTTTCCACCTTTAACTTTTTAATACAGGGCAGTGGAGCTAAAGACTAGAGGGGTCTGAGTCCCAAACTTGGGATCTCTCTATTTGTTTTCACCACAGACATAATTTACTCTTACATTGGGTGGAAACAGACATGACGCTAACCGCCCTTTAACCACCCTTGGTGGTTATTTATGCATGTTGCAGGGCTGCATAGGGCATCAATACAGCCCTGCAACATGCATAAATAACCACCAAGGGTGGTTAGCTCATGTCTGTTTTCACCCATTGTCAACGCCCTGTGCTTACATTACACATGGGGTTTTTGTTTTCCTATACACTGTACTCTTGCTGGGACTGCCAGAATAACTAATCATTAACGTTTGTATGTATTTGTAAAATGCTCCAGATGTGTTTCAGCGGAGTTAACTCTTTCATGTCATGCCATGCACGAACTCCAAGGGAATGGATGCTCATGGATATGAGCAGTTCATAAAGTAGGGGCCATGGAAATCTCCATTTGTCTTAAAAAGACAGAGGAATGCATGCTCAGTGCTACGGCCACACAATCACAGCTTTGTTGGCTTTTCCAAAGAGCTTAAAATAATAGATGATGGATTAAGGCCCATCTGGAATTCTTTGCAGCAACGTGACAAGCAAAGGGCTTCCTTGGGACAAGAGCGCTGACTCATGTCAAACTTTCTTTCTTCTTGGAATGGAGGAAGGTTAAAAAGAAGTGAGTGGTCCTTTTAGAATGAGCTATGGGGAAGTCACCACTTGGAGTGCATGTACCATCTGGAGGCAAAAGAAATGTGCATCCAAATATGTGCATCTTCTCTGAGATAGAAACAAGATCAACCAGAGTTGAGAAAGAAATAACTATTTAAAATAAAGCCATCCTGCAAAAGGAAAGGCTGTCAACTTGAACTAAAGTGGTTCATTCTTTTGTCCCCAACATAGAATTCATATTGTGTTTATTTCTCAGAAGTTAATACCTGTCCCACCCCCTCAGCCAGACCTAGAGGGGGCAGCAGGAGCTAAGCCTCCTGGAGCCCCTCTTCCTTCCTCCCCACCTTCCCTCTGTCCTTCTCTCTTCTCTCAATCCCCCTCTCTCCTTTCTCTGTTCCCTCCCTCCTGCTTGTCTTCCTCTCTGTGTTTAACCCTCTTCCTCTCACCCTTTTTCTCCTTTCCATCTTCCTTTTTTCTCTCCTCTTCCTCCTGCTGTTGTCTCACATTCCCTTTCTTTCCCCCCTACCCTTCTCTCCTCTCTTCCCCCTTCTCTCTCTCTCTGTTCTCCTCCCTTATTTTTTTTCTCTCTCTTCCCCATGGCGGTCTCTCATTCCCCCGATCCAATTTTCTCTCTCTCCTTTCCCCTCTGCTCTTGTCTCTTCCTTTTCTCTCTCTCGTCTTCCTTCTCTTTCTCCCCCTGTCCCATTCCCCCTGTCCCAGATCTCCCTTGGTTTCTGTCCCCTTCTCTTCTAGTACTTTTCCTTCTCTCCCCACGTCCCATTCCCCCTCTCTTTTCTAGAGGGCCCTGGGCTGATCTAGCCAGACAGGAGGAGGATTCAGAGCCGGAGCTGGGCAGTGGCTTGTTCTTAGCCGGGAGCCCAGCGCGCAGTGCTCCCCATGGCCCTCTCAGCAGAGCCATCTCCCGGGGGGCTGGGCCTGGGGGAGCTGTCCATCCGGGTGATCCAGCTGGAGGAGGTGAGTGAGCCCCCCAGCCCCCTCTATCCCCCTGTCTGCAGCCCAGCGACAGCATGTGCCCACTCCCTTCTGCCCAGCCGGGCTCCAGTTTCTCCCTCCCTGCTCAGCTAATCCATCCACCACATTGTGGCACCCCACTACTTCACTTCAGCTGCATCCTATTCTTGGAACCCCTCCAGCCTGCTCCAGGGCTACTACCCCATCCCTAGCGCTCCTCTTCTAAGTTCTGCCCCCATCCCGAGCCCCCAAAGTTTCCAAACCTCCTCCTCCTCCCTCCCGCTCAGCTGGACCCAGGGCCCATTACCCTAACCATAGCCGGCCCATGCGGCGCCGGCATGCGATGCGCCATGCCACAGCCCCAGATGCCACCCCACCCCACCCGGCCCTCCCTCCTCCCACCCCGCCCCCTCCACAAACACGGAACGGGGACTCACCTGCCTTCTGCTGCTGCTGCTGCTGGAGTGGAGTCCTGTCCGGACCATGACCCAGGTCACACAGACTGCCCTGGGTCACCGCAAGTTGGGGGTGGGTGGGTTTCAGGGCAGCTCTCCCTCCCAGCGGACCCAGTCACCCGTGACCACACAGACTGACACGAGCCACACTCTCTCTCTGAGCTGAGCTCAGAGCGACTCCAGGCTCAGCTCAGCCTCAGAGAGAGACTTCGAATGAATGATCCCATCCCTGCCCCAAGCTGCTTCCGCCTGCCTGCCTGGCCTTGTGCGCCGCGGCTGCTAGAGAGACTAGAAGAACGCCAATGCAGGCGCAGTAGGCAGTACGAGTCTTCCCTGGCTTCCGCAATTCCCAAGGCCCATGCAGCCGTGGCGGGCAGGGACAAGGCAGCAGTGTTAGCGTCAGGAGGCGGGGCTTGAGGCGGCGGCCCACAAGTCAGCGGTGTGTGGCGTGGGCCGGGGGGGCCCATGTGTCAGCCGGCGCGGGGGCCCAGGCAGACCAGGCAGAGAAGAAATTAATTTAAAAAAAAAAAAAACTCAGACAGGACAGGCAGCTGGGCAGCTTAGCTACCATAGGGATGGGCCCCCAGCCACGGTGGACCCCAGGACAAATGTCCTGGCTGTCCCTATGGTAGCTACGTCCTTGGCTCCTGGCTTCAGTTCCTACTCCCAGGCAGGGCCGGCCTTACCGAAGGGTGATCTGGGGCAAGAGCCCTGGGTCCTGCTGTTTTCTCTACTTCCACGGACCCTGCTGTGGTCCCTGTTTTCACCAGGGCAGGGTGTGGGGCTCCCACTCTTGCCCAGAGAGGCCCCAAACACATCCACATCTAGGGCCCAAGGGGGTGGGGCTGTGGAGGAAGGGACAGGGCCACCAGGAGGCTCCCCCCATCCCCCATTTTATCTTTGTCCTGAGCCCTGCAAATTCTAAGGCTGGCCCTGCCCCTAGGCACTGAAAACCTGAGCTTAGCATAAAGGAGTAGAGATGAGGGCACATGCACACAGGGATAGGGGGGCAGCTCCACAGCACCAATCTGGGCCCTCCCCCATCCTTCCTCCAAACAGTAGCACACCCTGTAAGTGTCCCCACACCAACTCCAGCTTGTGGCGCTTCTACTGATTTTCACAATGTCTGCTGGGAGGGAATAGGTTCCCCACCCCTGATCTAGAATTTCAAACCTGAAAACGTTGGTGTGTCTATAGTCTCACTGGGTGTATGTAGTCTATGGCCATGGAAGCGTTTTCAGTATTGGGATCCAGGTGGATAAAACAGACCAACAAGAAGGAGGGAGCCTAATCATGCAAATAAAGAAGTGGATTCAAATCTTACTTGCTCAGTTCCAATTAGCTCTGGTCCCATTTACACCACTTTTATTTCCTTTGTCTGCCAAGAAGTTACTCCTGTTCTACACTAGGTGTTTTTAGATGGGCCCAGGGGTGGCTACCACGGGTCTGCTGCTGCTGCAGCGGGTTTACACAAAGGCAGCTGCTGCTGTGGACTGCATTTTGCCCACATGGTACCCCTCTCCCCTGTAGCTGCAGGTGGATTGCCAGCCGCTCTAGCCTGTCACCCACAGCTCTATGGCTGTTGCCATGGCAACCCCCAGCCTAAAGCCGAACTGCAGTGGCCCATCTGCAAGTAGATGACCACGGCTTCTCCCCCAGCCGGTGCTCTGGGTTTGGGCGGAGCAATCCACTTGTGGTGTTCCAGGATGTTCCAAAGCACTGCAAGTGGAGCTGGTCTGGAGCAGGCAGGACCTGCTCCACCTTACCCCATGGTGACCTGCCTTTACATGAATGGGCCACCCGGGGTTGGGGCAGAGCAGAAGTGGAGCAGGCATCTGCCTAAAAACACCCAATGATGTGAAAGGAGAACCAGGCCCAATGGGTGTTGCATAAGTTAGATAAGTAGAATTTTTGGCCCACAAAGAAATTTATTAATATTACCCCTCTGACTCCTATGATGAAGGGTGTTTCCCAAATGCTCAAGCTTGCCCATGTAACCGCCTTTCAATATAAGGATAATATGTGTTATTAAAGAAGATTACCGTAGAAATGACCCTTGTTTTCATTACAAAATCTATGCTGAGACATAGCAGATGGGTAACTAAGAACAGAGCAAGTATTTTTCAGCTGAATTATTACGGCTTAATTACGCATGATAAATATAATATAAACAGGAAGGGGTGACAGCCTCTGCTGAAGAACGCATGCTTTTATCAGTGAAGGAGACGGACAACTCTATATCCTGTTAAGAAAATTTCCTGCCACAGGAAAGGAGATAGGGTGTTCTGAATATCCCTAAAACTTTAATAAACAACTTCACAGGACAGCTATTGGAACAGGATAGAGAATAAGGTATAACAATAATTATTAATATGATCATATTATGCCCACCCTGCATTTTCTGCATTGACTGTCTGTAGAGCAGCAGATTGAATTTAAGATTGCACTGATGATTTTTAGGGCACTGAACAGTATAGACCCTGGTTATATGCAAGACCTGCTCCAGGAACCTCACCTGATGGTTTGCTGTGCTCAGTAAACATACAGAGTTTACGGATCCTGCTATCACACCTTAATTGAGTAGATAATCAGGGCTTTGCTGTGATGGGCCCCTCAGTGAGTGAAAACTAATGTGATCCCCCCCCCCCATGGACTTACCCAGGTGGGGGTGGAAGCCGTCACTCCTGCCGGGAATCTGTCTGACTGCTGAAAAAATGTGATGGTGGCCAGGCCAGAGAGGGGGCAGGGAGATGCACAGAACGTTGCAGCCACCCAGTAGCCATGGCGGCCAATGGAGGACACAATGGTCCCTCACCACCGCCACTCCAGGCCGTAGTAAGTCAAGTGGTCTTTTAGACGTAAAACCCCACTTTATTCGGGTCTGGTGGCCAGATCCCAACTGTGGTAGTGACTAGTCCAGGCTGTAACTTGGGAGCCGGACCATGCTAACATCTGGTGGGTGTATTTTGGCACAATGGTGGCACCCAGGTTAAATTGTGCCACCATTGTGTCTGAAAACACCCAGTGTGGCACTCGCTCCCTCCAGATGTTCATCTCAGTTCCTCCCTCCTCATCGTCAAAGAAATGCCAGAAGACTTTTTTATTCTCTAAGTGCTTTTAGAGAATTCACTGCTGGTTCTCCTTAATGTACTCTGTCCTCCCTTTCTAAACTGTTTTAAAATGGATTTTACATTCTTTTATTGTATTTTATTATATGGATGTCGTGAAGCGTCCCAAGCACCGTTTGGAAGGCATGGAGGGTGCCATATAAATAAACTGATATGGGAGACGCTACTCACATATGCAGAAATATAGGCCCTTTTCGAACGGGTGCAGGTGTGTGGGGGGATGGGTGGGTGCCGCACTGGGTGGGTGCTGGGTGGGCGGCCCGTCACACGGATGCCCCCACACCTCCACCCATCTCCACACACAGAGGCACCTCCATTTTCTCCAGTGACTCTGTGCACGGGGGATTGGTGTAGGTGGGTGGAGAGCAGGAGCACCCCCCCACCCCCACCCACTGGCCATGGTGGTCAGATGGAAGCCCCCATGCGTGCCCACACATGGGCGGGGGGGGGGGCGTCTGTGTCGAAAGGGCCATAGTCACTGTACAAAGAATTTACACTTGAATGTCCTAACTTTACAAAGACTTACACACCTTTATGCATTGGTGAGTACCATAGTACTACTAACTTCATGAAGAGAACAGAAAGATGATAAAGAATAAGAAAGAAGGCGCAGGACTGTGAAGGGCCAGGAAGAAGCTTGTACCTGATGCAGTGGAAGAAAGGGGACTCATGGGAGAGGTGCAGAGAAGGAAGTGTAGCAAATGTCATTCGAGTGACAATTGAGAAACTTTATCTTGGCAGCTGTTTTTTGTATGGATTGACAGGCTTAATGTCAGGGAGGCCAACGGGAAGCAGTTTCCATTAATCAAGAGAGGGTCTAGACAAATGTTTCTGCAGAAGAGCTTTAGACGAAATTAAGACGTACTGAAAAGGACAGTTTTTTACAGTATGACCAGATGTTTGTTTTTGATATTTTTACCCCACCCTTCTCCAAGGACTCAGGGCAGCTTACAACACAAGAAATATAAAATACAATCAAATACATTTAAAATCCTTTAAAACCCACATCATCCCACTCACCCACCCTACCTGCTACCCACCAATCCTCCTCTCCAAGCCCATCATCCAACACTATTCCTGTCCCCCAAATGCCTGGTCAAACAAAAAGGTCTTACATCTCCTCTGGAAGACGAACAGGCTCGGGACCAGGCAGATCTCCAAGGGGAGGGAGTTCCATAATCATGGGGCAGCAACAGAGAATGGCCCCCCTGCGTGCCCTCATTGCAGCAACTTCATGGGTAGTTGGCACTCACAAGGGGGTTCCCCCAGCCGACCTCAGAGGCTGCGACAGTACATAGGGGAAGAGGCGGTCTTTCAGATACCTAAGGCCCAAACCGTTTATGGCTTTATAGGTTAAAACCAGCACCTTGAATTGTGCCCAGAAAACTATTGGCAGCCAGTGCAGACTCTGGAACACCGGTATAATGTGCTCCCAGCAACCTGTCCCTGACAGAAGGGGGGGCCGCCGCATCCTGAACCAACTGCAGCTTCTGAACAGTCTTCAAGGGCAGCTCCACATAGAGTGCATTGCAGTAGTCTAGCCTCGAGGTTATGAAGGCATGGATGACAGTGGCCAGATCTGAATCTGATAGAGAAGGTTGCAGCCTTCTCACCAGATGAAGTTGGTAAAAAGTGCACTTGGCCACTGCCGCAACCTGACAATCCAGGCGTAGCAGTGGATTCAAGAGCACCCCAAGGCTGCGGACCTGAGTGACCAAGGGAGGGTGGACCCCGTCAATGGCAGGGGTTCCCACCTCCCCCAGGTCACAAGATCGGCCAGTCATCATCACCTTGGTCTTGTCTGGATTCAGCTTCAATCCGTGTGCCCGCATCTAGTCCCCAACGGCAGCCAGGCAAGCACCAAGACTGCAGGACCTGGGTCTGATGAAAAGGAGAAATAGAGCTGGGTGTCATCCTGATGGCACCTGACTCCAAATCTCCAAACAATCTCACCCAGGGACCTCAGATACACATTGAACAGGAGTGGAAACAAGAGGGAACCTTGCAGGACCCCACAAGGCAGCTCCTGAGGGGACGAGCCACCACCCATCACCACCCTCTGGGTTATCCCAGCGAGGCATGAGCAGAACCACTCGAGTGGCCCCGCACACCCCAGCCAGGTCCCACGGCCGTGTCAACAACACCTCATGCTCAATGGTATCAAAGGCCACTGAAAGATCTAACAGAATCATAAGGGTCCCCCCGGTTGACCTCAGAGGCTGCCACAGTACATAGGGGAAGAGGTAGTCTTTCAGATACCTAGGTCCCAAGCCATTTAGGGGTTTATAGGTTAAAAACAGCACCTTCAATTGTGCCCAGACGACTATTGGCAGACAGTGCACACTCTGGAGTACTGGGATAATGTGCTCCCGGCGACCTGTCCCTGACAGAAGGCACATTTCCCCTACCAACTCTGAAGCCAGAAGAAAGCAAATCTGAGACTGAGACCAGTTTGAACTGATTTCGCAAGGGTGTGTTCTCATGAGCATAACAGAGTTGGAGTTTTTATTCCAGAGGAGTTTCTCTGGAGAGGCAACCATCCTCTTCCTCTGTTCTCACAAAGCGTGGGAAACAAGAGGTGAAAAACCTCTTCGCTTTCCCTCATCTCCCTCCCTTCAAACATACAGGGAACTTCTAGCAGGGGGATGGTGGGCATGGATTAACGAGCAGTCAGTTAGGCAGATACACAGTGGGTGCTTTCATACAGACAGCAGCTCCACTTCTGCCACCTTGCTTCACACCTGAGTTGGCCTGTCGATGTAAACAGCGGATGCCAGATGTGCAAACTGGAGCAGACTGTGCCTTCTTTGGGGCAGCCGGCCAGCAGCACTCCAGAATATCCCAAAGCACGCCATGCAGAGCGGGCTGGCCAAACCCTGGGCAACGGCCAAAAGTGGAGCTGCTGTCTGCCTGTTGGGCGAAGCTATGGTGCAACTCCATACCCGGCTGGCCGTTGCCCTGGTCAGCACCATGCAGCTGCAACTTGCACCTGCCAGCCTAGAGCGTCAGGTGAGTGGCTGCAACACTATGGTATGGGGTGGGAGTTGTGCTGCGTGGATGGATTGCGGCCTGGGGAAACCATCTGTCTCTCTAAAGTGGACCCAGACGGGGCTGGAAGTGGGCAGATGCAGGAAGTACACCCCTGGAGCAGCTCTGGGGGTGGGCAACCTCAGCGTCTCCTTACACGCACCCTGTGTAAGGAGACGCAAAGGAGGAAGTACTGAAGTTTCCTCGGACAGCAGATGACTGCACAAAGAAGGAAAATTCCTGAGCTGTCCAACACGCATATGATCGCTGGAGCAGAATTTTCCCTCTCCACCTTAAGCCTTTTTGTTTGGAGAGTTAATTCCTGCCTCCTACCCCTTTTTACCCTCATTTAAACTCCTGTGCTTGTGTGAACACAGGCAAAGTTAACATGGGTTAGGACAGGAGCTAGTTACCTCCAAACAGATGCTTGTGTAAAACAAGCCCCAAGGCTCATTTCATACCTGGTGCAATTCTATTGAAGTCAGCATGGCCCAGTGAATCATTGACAATAAAAAATGTAGATTCTTATCTAACAGACCTGCTTGCTTTCAGCTACACAGGTAAGAATTACAGAGGAATGTGTGCAAGTTTAAACTCTCAAGTTGCTAGGATGAGGATGCTGGAGGGTTTACTCTGCATCCCTCTGACTTGAACTGGCAGACTGCAGTCTATTACAGAGATGCACCCACTTGTGGTAGGTCTTGGCTGGATCAGGCTCAATAGTCACTCTTGACAGGGGAATTAAACTCACAGTCCTTTATTAGAAGCCTCCACCAGTTAACACAATCCTCTTTCCAGTTCTGTTATTCAGGCAGCTTAGCCTCTGGCTCTTGGCTAATTCACCCTTCCCTGAGCCTACACAGCATTCACACTCTTGATAGCTCCAACTCCAGATGAGGCTTGTTCTATTAGTAGGTCTTCCCCTCTGCTCCTGCTCCCTGACTGCAAAGTCATTGAGCAAAGCTCTCAACCAGCCCCTGCTTTCCCCCCTTGGTCCTCCCAGTTCAACAGCTTCCATTTACTGAGCTCCCAGCTCAGGTTTTATTCCTCTGGGCTGGCTACGGCCACATCCTAACCCAGCTGGACTCTCCAATTAGGCACGGTCCTCCCATTTAGCCAGCACCTGCATCCCCGCTAGCACCAGCTACCTTGCAGGTGATAGCTTTTCTTAAAGGACCAGAAGCCACCCTAGGACTGTGCCCTGTTACACTGACAAACAAGCTTGAGTTTAGAATTGGTTTTTAATTAATACATGTCATGTACATATAGAAGAAAAGAAAAGGTTGGAGCTCTTCAGTTTGGAGAAGAGACGATTGAGAGGAGATATGATAGAGGCCTATAAAATCATGAGTGGTGGGGAACTAATAACCAAGGAGCAGCTTTTTTACCCTCTCAGCTAGTACTATGCAACTCATGGGTGGCAAGCTTAAAACAAATTTAAATTTTTTTTTCACTCAGCGTATAATTGGGTTGTGGAATCTACTGCCAGAGGCTGTGGTAAGGGCCAGTACTATAGCTGAGTTGTTTTGTTGTTGTTGTTTTTAAAGATATTTTTATTAACTTTAAACAACCCAATATTTCACATTCACAAGTTAAAATCATACAGTTTAGTTTCTTGTGCGCCCGTGCCCCTTCCTCTTCTCCCCCTCCCAACTTGCCAGGTCCAGTCTCTCTTTGTTTCTTATATATAAAAATCGAACAAGTATGCGTTTTCGTCTTTCTCGACTGTTTCACGCTGCATTATTGTCATGCAGGGGGTACCATGTTGCTTCAAAGTCTTTGCGTTGCTTTTGTTCTCCCAATCCCACCATAGTCTTTCCATGGCGAACATCTACCAGAGATGATTCATCCACTCCGCAAAGGTGGGTCCTTTCGTGTCTTTCCATTTTCTTGCAATGAGACTAATTGCCACCAGGCAGAGCTTTTTACATGAGTCCGCCCTTTTTTGTACATTCTTTGCCTCTGGGTATTTTCCCATCAGTCCAGTCTCTGGCTTAAAGGGCACTAGGATTCCTGCAACTTTATTCACACATTTCCAAATTTGTGTCCAAAATGGTTTAATAATACTGCATTCCCACCAACAAGGTATATATGTGCCCCTCTCCCCGCACCCCCGCCAACACAATCCACTCTCCTCTCTTCCCATTTTTCCCCAGTCTTGTTGGGGTTAAGTAGTATCTCATTATTAGCTTTATTTGTATTTCCCTAAATTGCAACACCCTTGAGCATTTATGCATATGGTTCCAGATATCAGCCTTCTCTTGTTTACTCATTTGTTTATTTAAATCCTTCTCCCATTTACCCATATATTTGTGTTCTTCCTTATACCATACGTTTTTTAGTTGCTCATAGATTCTAGATATCCTTCCTTTGTTGCCTGTATATTCAAAAAGGGTCTTTTCCATATTTTGGGCTGGTCTTTTAAAGTGTTCCTCCTCTCTCTTTTTTGTAAACAAGCTTTTTAACTGTATATATTGAAAGGTGTCTACCTCCCCCCTGTATTAGTTCTTTACATTTTTGAAATGTTATGAATTTTTCCCTCTGGAACAGTTGACCTGCTCTCCTAATCTTTTTCTCTCTCAATTTCTTTTGCAGGTTTGATACTCTCCTCCCTCCCTCTATCCCGTCTCTGGCAATATCCGTATATGGTGAGTATTCTTTCTTGATTTTAATTTTCTTTACTGTCTCATCCCATTTTTTCATTGTGGTTCCTGCAAAGGGATGTTGCTTCCATATTGCCCCATTGATCTTGGCCTTATCTGTCAAATATTTTCTAAAACTTGAGATTTTTAAACTGCCCCGTTCCATTTCAACCCACTGAGGGGCTTTATCCTCGTTATACCAATTGGGCAGCGCATTTAGCACTGCCGCACTATAATATAATTGGAGATCTGGTAAGTTTACACCTCCCTTCTCTTTGTGTCCATGTAATGAGTTCTTCCTAATTCTAGGTTTCTTATTTCCCCAAATGTGGTCCATTAAGATTTTATTACATTGTCTAAAAACTTTTTTAGGTATTGCGATTCACAATGCCATGAGTTTGTACAAGATTTTAGGGAGTATAATCAATCATTTAAAAAATATTCATTTTCCCTAACCATGAAATCTCCAAATTAGCCCACGTCTTCATTTCTTCCCTGATTTGATTAATCAGGGGTGGAAAATTTTCCTTATATAGACCCTTACTGTTCCTAGTTATTTGTACCCCTAAATACTTTATACTAATTTCTTTCTCTGGGAAGGGGATAATTTGTTTTATTTGCATTCGCCTCTTGCCCTCTGCTCCCAAAATCAATGTGTTCGATTTCCTATAATTTATCTTATAGCCTGAAATATTTCCAAAATCTTCTATCTTTTTAATTAATATGAGGACTGATGTTTCAGGTTCTGTTATAAATAGTATCATATCGTCTGCATATAGGCAAGTTTATGTTGACTCCAGGGGCGGATTGGCCATACAACCCACCGGGAACATTCCCGGTGGGCCGGGGCCAGCAGGGAGGGCCGGTCCCGTCGCCGTTTGTGCTTCAAACATTTTTTTTTTTTAAAATAAAATTTTTTTGGGGGGGAGGTTCCGATCCCCATCGGCCTGGGTCAGGGAGGGGCTGGCCGGCCCATTCCAACCCGTTCCCATTCCAGGCGGCCGGCCTTTCCCCCCGCTGCCCCGGTCGGACAACTCGTCGGGCCCCTGCTGCAGCTGTGCTGCCCCCTTCTCTGTCCCAGCCGGAAGTTGCTTAAACGCAACTTCTGGATGGGAGAAAAAAACTCTCTCACCTGCGCTCCATGCTGTGTGCTCAGAGCGCACAGCGCAGGCGAGAGAGGAGGAGGACTGATCCATTCTGCGGTCAGCTCAGGTCGGAGTGGACTCGGAGCCGAGCCTGGTTACTTACCTGGTGCGCACTGTTGGGATTGGGACAACGAATTATCGAGCACAGTGGAGCGGCAGGCAGCAGGCAGCCGAGGAGAAGGAGCAGTGGGCCCAGTGGTGGCGCGCTGGAGCCGGAGTGATCTGATTCGGTGCCACGTGGTGCGGCAGCGGCAGGTGGGTAACAAGGAAGGCCTATGTGGAGGGGGGGTACTGGCACTGTGGGGGGGCACCAGTGTTGGGCCTGTGTGGAGGTTTTCCAGGGCCAGCC